>JACXGI010000908.1:86194-110727 GCA_016801175.1 Esox masquinongy
TAGTGCTTGTTGATGATGGTGTAAGGTAATAGTGCTTGTTGATGATGGTGTAAGGTAGTAGCACATGTAGAAGGTAATGCTAAAATAGCATATTGAAGAAGGTCAGCCAATTAATTCAATCAAGATAAGTTCTACTTCTTTTTTTATTTATTTGAAGTAGGAATTAAACTGAAAGATAAATGGATAACTGATGGAAGAAATGCCAGAAGATTGAGCCCCTGAGAAAGACGTGGGAATTTTCCCACTAGAAAATCGTTCTCTAGAAATGCATTGAGATTTATGAATTTGTCATTGCATGTCACTCACCGGGGTATAAGACAGGAATGAAAGAATGTACAATTAGTCAAATATAGCAACACTGTCCACCAACAACTGTTTACAGAAAATTAGGAGGCAGTGGTAGACTGTAATGCAAGGTATGTTTGGAGAATAATTTTGTTTAGAATAACATGAGTAAAACACAAAAGTTTAAATAATGATAGAAAATATCGTATTAGAATTGAAAAGTAGGAATGGGTACTGGGATATGAATTTTAACTGTTTTAGTTATATTGAAATAAGATTTTTACTAGAATATTTAAATAATGCTTATATTAGATTGGGGGGAAATGTCTGGATGTTGATTTTGTTTACCTCTATCGCTTCACACAATACTGACAACAACCACTAATTATTTAATATAATCAGTCAATTTTCAGAACTCCATAATGCACCATGTTATTTTGGTTTATCATAGCTGAACTGTTCAGGGTATCTTTTACAAAAGATTTTACCTGCTCAATGCATCTTAATTTTTTTAGGATGGGTTAGCCCAATTACTATTCTTCTTTTCCTGCTGCTTGGTTTGGGTTAATTGCACGTTGTTTTCAGTCCTATGGTTTAAAGCAGCTTGATAATTGGAGGATAAATGTCAGTATGATATGGGTTGCAGTATTTTTCCCAACCACTAGGGCTTACCCACAAGGCTATGTGAACCTTAGTATCCAGACACCTTTCACTCAAGTTATGCCCCGAGCAACAACACAAACAGACATAGCTAACAGGTTTAACATGTTGAGTCAGAAAAAATGGGTGGTAGGTAGTGTACAAATGCAGAAAGATACAGAGTAGAACAACAGTAATTCGGCTATGTATGGGGTCTTGCAAAGAGCACATGGCTGACTGTCATTTTATTCACGATGTAATCACAAACGCATCATGTCCTCCCATTCACCTCGCCTGCTCTTAAAGATAACACAATGTTCTGAGAGGATGCTCTGCGCAAGTTGCCAAGAAATAGTAAATCACTCTGGATGAATGGAAATGTGAAAATAACTTTTGACATTTCTATGAAATAGGACCTATATCTACTTTCATAATGAATTAAATAGTTTTCTGTGTATGACCAATGCGGGTATAGCCATCATTATAGGTAGTTACTGTCATCATGGCCGTACACTTTTATTCAGCAGCACAAAGAAAGAGGTTCCTATTCATATATCTATCTTTCCATGTCTGGCTTTTTTTAAATGAAAGAAATGTCTTGCCCCTCACCTAAAACAGATTTAAGATTGTGAGAAGTGTCATATTTTTTTTTACAGCATTCAGTGAGTGTTCAAGTAAAATATACTTTGCTGGAGAGCCATTCATTCTCATTTCAAAGGTTTGATCTAGTAAAAATTATTATACTAAACAAAGTCCCTAAAGGTTTTGAATTAAAGTATAATCATTCTGTTTCGACTGTAACAGTTGATTTATAATTTATGGGGAGGAAAGCTGCTTTTTGGGTAGAAAAACAATACAACACAAATTCCTTTTATTGAAATGCAAGGAATGTCCTTGTCTTGTGTTCCCTAAATGGGCCAATTAGCTGATAAAGTCATCCTTCTCTGGCTGGACATTTAGCCTCATTATGCTGAACCCCAAGGAATGTGAATGGCAATGCAATGTGCATTGTGTGTCATTTAAATGGAACTAAACATAATGAGGTGCAAGTTAACTTTTGCAAAAAAGAGTAATGCAGTTCATGCCACTAGTTAGCAAACACTATTTTACGTTAGATAGCTAAATTGCATGCATCAGTAGTAAATAATTTAATACAAATACAAATAGGAAATTACAAAAATTGATAGTTACCCAGGATAATGAAATCCATCAATAGAACTGAATGTGTTATTTGTCCAAATTAACATTTTGGAAGAATTAACATGACTCAGCCAATGAAAATGAGCAAAATTATAGCTTATGAATATTAATATCTGACCCCACAATCTCCTAACATTTGCGCTCACACCCCCTCTTTAGGAGATTATTTTCTGGAAGAAACGGCCATCAATCTTTCCCATACATATTTTGACATTGTTGATTATAAAGTTTCCAAAACTTCCAAAAGTACAAAAAAAATGTTTCAAGTATTTCAAGCAAATATCTCCACAAATATATTTAAATATTCATATTTTTTTTTATTTTTTTTGCAGTGTTGGTAAAGAAATCTGTGGTGAACTATTAATTCAAAAGATTAGAAAGCCATGTAAATATTCTGTATGTGCAATGAGCAAGTGATTAGCAATCACAGATTAAAATGAAAAGCTTTATGGAACAAAAAGTCAATTGTTGTTTTCTTAACTTATCTTTTCTCCATACATTGTACATACAGAATATTTACATAGCTTTCTAATCTTTTGAATTAATAGTTCACCACAGAGATTTCTTTACCTACACTGCAAAAAAAAAGCTAAAAAATATGAATATTTAAATACATTTGTGGAGATATTTGCTTGAAATACTTGAAACAATCTACCAATGGAACAAGACAAATTACTTGACATTCAAGGCATTTTTTTCTAAAACCAAGAGATATTTTCTAATATCGCTTGTTAAGAAAAATTTACCTTATTTTAAAGATGGTTAGATTTTTTTACCCAAAAATAAGATATACTTGATAAGATATATTTTTTGCATTGTATTCAGGGTTTGGAAGCATGATAACCAGCAATGTTGTATGTTGAGCATGAGTTGCATTTCACTTCCCAAACCATAGAGGGTTTAAAAAGAATGTCAGTTAAATGTTTTTTAAAAGCAATTTTTTACAGTCTATGATTCGGCTGCTGTATGGCTTGTCACCAAAAAATATTTGGTGTCAAATTATATTTACTAATACTGTCTTTGTCTGTAAAACGTGAAAAAGGACAGGAAACTGTAGGATCAAAAAGTGGAACTAAAAGAAAATTGTGTACTGTTAAGTCCCAGGTGACATTTAAGCTTAAGTTTTAGGGTGACAAAAATTCAACCCAGCTGAACTCCAAGACAGGTGGTCTGTTTCTGAAATCTTACTAATGCTTCCTTGGGCAGTAAATGTATTTTCTGTAGGATACACTGTTGCTATGCCTATTAGTCCACAATTCCATTTCTGGTAAGTAATTAAATAAATGAAACTTTTCATTATGATACTAACTGTGTGAACCATGGCCTTTACTTGCATAATTGCGGTTTGGTATTAAACAGTCAATGAAAAAGTATTTAGCCAGCTTTTGCCAATTGTGCAAAAATTGATCCTAGTAGAATAAATGTAAAATGAAGATTACATTTTTGTTGTTGTTGACTTCCCTCCCTGACATGAATAAGGACGGAGTACAAACAACGATAACCTTTCCTGCATCCCAAATAGCCATTCACTACATAATGCTTTCACTGATAATATGACAGCCTCACAATGCAGGTTGTGTTGGGCTGTCTTTACCTTTGCTATAAATGCAGCTGAAGTCCTTGGTTAAGCTGCAGGTGTTATCATTTGTCGGTGGAGCATTGATGTTGTCAGAGGACTGTCTCTGTTCAGTCTCTGCCAAAACCCGTCCACCAGCTTTAGAGTTTTCCTTGATGCTTCCTGGAACAAATAAAACAAGAGTAGGTGACCATCCAAAACCAATACTGGAATACAATATAGTTGTCAAATGATGCCATATATATGTATTTAAAAGACTTGAAAGTAATGACTAAAGGAGGGGATATAGGCATGGTAGCAAATCATCATAATGACCTACTTTTCACCTAGTTAAAATGCCAGGTTTTCATGGTGTAAACGAATGAGACAAAGATAAATCATGTCAGAACTTTTTTCACTTTTAATGTGACCTATAATGTGAACAATTCAATTAAAAAACAATCTGAAATCTTTGAGGGGGAAATATGAAAAATAAAAACCTTACAATAACCTGGTTACATAAGTGTGCACTGGGGATGTGGCTGTGGATGTGGCTGTGTTCAGAATTAACCAATCACATTCAAACTCATGTTAAATAGAAGTCATTACACACCTGCCATCATTTAAAGTGACTCTGATTAATCACAATTAAAGTTCAGCTGTTTTAGTAGGATTTCCCTGTCATTTTCTTAGTTGCATCTCAGAGCAAAAGCCATGGTCCGCAGAGAGCTTCCAAAGCATCAGAGGGATCTCATTGTTGAAAGACAGCAGTCAGGAGAAGGGTACAAAAGAATTTCCAAAGCATTAGATATAACATGGAACACAGTGAAGACAGTCATCATCAAGTGGAGAAAATATGGCACAACAGAGACATTACCAAGAACTGGACGTCCCTCCAAAATTGATGAAAAGACGAGAAGAAAACTGGTCAGGGAGGCTTCCAAGAGACCTACAGCAACATTAAAGGAACTGCTGGGATTTCTGGCAAGTACTGGCTGTGTGCTACATGTGACAACAATCTCCCATATTCTTCCTATGAATGAGCTATGGGGTAGGGTGGCAAGACGGAAGCCTTTTCTTACAAAGAAAAACATCCAAGCCCGGCTGAAGTTTGCAAAAACAAACATCAAGTCTCCCAAAAGCAAGTGGGAAAATGTGTTATGGTCTGATGAAACCAAGGTTGAGCTTTTGGCCATAATTCCAAAAGGGATGGTTGGCACAAAAACAACACTGCACATCACCCAAAGAACACCATACCCACAGTGAAGCATGGTGGTGGCAGCATCATGCTTTGGGGCTGTTTTTCTTCAGCTGGAACCGGGGCCTTAGTCAGAGTGAAGGGAATTATGAACAGTTCCAAATACCAAGCGATTTTGGCAGAAAACCTTCAGACGTCCGTTAGAAAGCTGAAGATGAAGTTCACCTTTCAGCACGACCATGACCCAAAGCACACATCCAAATCCACAAAAGCATGGCTTCACCAGAAGAAGATTAACGTTTTGGAATGGCCCAGCCAGAGCCCAGACCTGAATCCAATTGAACATTTGTGGGGTGATCTGAAGAGGGCTGTGCACAGGAGATGTCCTCGCAATCTGACAGATTTGGAGCGCTTTTGCAAAGAAGAGTGGGCAAATATTGCCACGTCAAGATGTGCCATGCTAATAGACTCCTAACCAAAAAGACTGAGTGCTGTAATAAAATCAAAAGGTGCACCTTAAACTAACAAAGTATTAGTTTAAGGGTGTGCACACTTATGCAACCAGGTTATTGTGAGTTTTTTGTTTTTTATTTTTCCCCCTCAAAGATTTCAGTTTGTTTTTCAATTGAATTGTTCACGTAATAGGTCACATTAAAGGTGGAAAAAGTTCTGAGATGATTTATCTTTGTCTCATTCTTTTACATCACAAGAACCTGACATTTTAACAGGGTTGTGTCGACTTTTTATATTCACTGGACTCGGTTATATTTTCAAATAATTGATCCAAGGACATATAGCAGTTACTGGGACAGTAAGAATTTCCCCCATAATTTAACTCCACACTCCAAACATTTTCTGGTTGGTCTAGTGTGTTCCATCACATAATTTGTGCAGCCATATGTCAGCTGTCAGTGTCTAGTCTTGATTCTAGGCGTTGTGTTAGCCTTTGGAGTTTATTATTGGTGTTTGTCAACATGAGGACCAAAGAGGTGTCAATAGTGTTAGAGCTAACCGCTAAAACGTTTTAGAAAAAAGGAATTACAGGTGAGAGAAAAAAATATTTTGGAAGTGGACAGTAACATCTCGGCAGAGTCTGGTTGGGCCAATGTGTCACAGACCAAACCTATCGCAAGTTCTTAATTTGGACAATATATTAATCTTTATCAGTACTTGGTGCTCTGAATTAGAGGTGCTATATACGGTATACATAAAGTAAAAGGGTGAAACCAATATGTACACAAACACCCTGAAAATAAATCTGAAAATCTTGAACTTTCAGAGTACAGACAAATAAATACTTAATGTCCAACTTTACCACAAACTGTATGTTGTGTAATGGAAGAAATTGTTGATACCATGATTGTCTTTGAGACATATTTTCTCAAAACAATTGTCATGAAATGTATTTTCTCAAAATGATGCATTCTACACAACAATTGAATTTTGATGGTGAGAGGTAGAGTCAGAATTTAAGTAGCTATGGTTCAGATTAAAGGGACTGCATGCACGATTAGGTGATAATACAGTTATTTGGACCATATTGTCGCTGGACTTGTTCCTGTCACCGATCAGCTAGATGTTGCAAATCCAGTTGCAGTTAAGATTGACATCTTATTTACAGAACTTGAATTCCAAAGTATTGTTCACATATGCCTTAGATCAATTATACAGTACATTGTGTTCAAACATATAAATACAGCTCCGGAAAAAATTAAGAGTCCACTGCACCTTTTTCTTTCCTTTCCAAAAAAGTTGAAAAGGATTGTTTTGAGTGAAGAACAGAAGCGTTCAATTTGCAGTGGTTTCTTAATTTTAACCCTTCTGTTCCTCACTCAAAACCTTCCTTTTCAACTTTTTTGGAAGGGAAAGAAAAAGGTGCAGTGGTCTCTTAATTCTTTCCAGAGCTGTATACACCATAATGAGAAATGTACAAAAATTAGCCTGAAGGTCCCTTTCAATTCAATTGGTTGTGCAAGTTTCCTTCAAAACCAGGCTAGTAGGATTGATTTTTTAATGTAAAATGTATACACACATAAGCACACATAAATGTAAGTTGTTTCACATAAAGCTTCTAAATTATTATTAATTATGCAAAGGCTTTCCTTTAGTGCTTTAACTAAGTGAGAATTTGGGCATGTAAAGTAACAAAAACATGCTAAATGATGTCATGACATAATGACTCTTACCTGGCAGGTGAAAGGAATCCATAATTGGCTCATAGATGGTGGAGTTATGAAAGCAATGTTAACACAGTATCTCACTGTTCCACTGCTGCTCATCCATAGTGGACCAGGAATGCTTCTCTTGACTATATAACCTGCTGGGGAAAGTAGGCGTGTTTAGGGAACCTTACATAATTATGATTTTACCCTTTTGAGAGCCTCTTCAAAACGTTTCCGAAATTGCAATATACTCACATCGATTCAGAATTAGCTTTTTGGTCTATAATGTGTTTTGATCATTTTGCGTGTAATTATTTTGTTCAAAAGACAATGCGTTTGATACTTAACGTGTACTGCATAGTCTATTATTCTGAAGGATCAAAAACATACTTTTGAGATTTTTCTCGAAGACAATGATTGAATTATTCTGGCGACTAGATTTATGTGACAACAAAATAAAAGCTATTGTTTATTTGAAACACGTTTAACTACAAAACAAAATGTTCTTAAGTTAATGTGTTGTGCTTGCTGGCTTTAAAATATGTTCATTTTTTTAAGTAAGTCTTAGCAGGGCTTGTGATTGCATAATTGATCCATAATAATAATTTCATCATTGATTTATCAGCGTGGCCTGTAGACACAAACCTGCAGTAAAACATCTGAATTATCAAAATAACTAAAGACTCCTGATCAATTTGAAACCTATTGAAAGGTTTAAACCCTTTGGATTAGAATCCTCTTGAGGTACTGGGATGGTATCTAGTATCTTCTGGCGCTACTGGGCGGTTCCCCCAATGAGGAAACCTATTTTCGCAGAGGAGTGATGCACACATTATGAAACTCTGACACAATATGATGAATGGAACAATAACCATATATTTTGATAGAAAAATGCAATTGCATAAAACATTATAACATTGTTAAATTTTATAGAAAGTAGATACAAACAAGTGCCCCTGGTAGAGAAAATAAGAAAAGACCTGATAAACAAAAAATATGCAGCTAATTTACAAAATACAACACAATTCACATTTTGACAACGGCTTCCCAGGGAAAGGCTGTACAGAAAATAGATAAGATCAAAACCCTGAGATTGGTTTTAAACTTCAGTTCCTTGCCCAATACATCATACACATCTGGATCATTAGGCTCTTTATTGACATTCAGTCTTGTACATAGAATATAATGCTATTGTCCTGGCATTATGTTTCAACTGTCTAGCAGGCTATAGCCTGTGGTTTATTCTATGTGGGTGTATTGGGCAGGCTGTCATTCGCTTGTGTACCTTGTTGTGTAAGCAAAGTTGGGGGTTGATGGTTTGTGTGCTGAAGTAGTAAAAAGGTAGCCTTTATGCTTTTTGTAATGGGAAGATGTCCAAACAGGTTGTGGAGGTGATGTTTTATAGTAGTTTTGGTGACTTGGTGGCCAAAATCTTTAACCAACTTTTGCATTTCCCCAACTGTGACCCTTTTGATTTTAAACTTCTTAATTACTACACTAATAGTAGAAATTGGTATTTTCAGGCATGTAGCAATTTATTTCATAGCAAATGCCTAATTTAAAAGGATCAACAAAAGTGTGGCTCATTTCATTTGCATTTTCTCTGACCATCATCTTGATTGATGACAAGGAAGTGTGTCATCTCTTATCTATATACCATTTAAACAGGAAGTCATGTATGACCACTTACAGTAAGAGTTGATAATGTCTTAGATGAACTTGGAAAACGATATAGCAATGAAATAATTGTTCTATTCTATTTGGTTCTCAGAATTGCTAGGGGTGCCAATTATTGTAACTATGTGATGTTTTTGAAAAAAATATGTATTGCTTGATTAGGACTGGATTTTATTTGAACAATTTACCTCAAACAAACACATTCTTTCTTTGAGTGTATAATCAAGCTGATAGACAACAATGGTAAAAATTGTTTCCTAACTTTTACCAAGGGGTGCAGTAATTCCAGGAAACAATATATGGCCAAATTATGGCTAAGGGCTGGTGGTAGGCATGACAAAACACATCATAATTTTTTGGCATGCCTGTGGTATGTGGTAATACAATATACCACGGTTTTCAGACAGTACAGCTCAGGAAAAAATTAAGAGACCCCTGCACCTTTTTCTTTCCTTTCCAAAAAAGTCAAAAAGGAAGGTTTTGAGTGAGGAACAGAAGGGTTAAAATTAAGAGACCACTGCAAATTGAACGCTTCAGTTCCTCACTCAAAACTTTCCTTTTCAACTTTTTTGGAAAGGAAAGAAAAAGGTGCAGTGGTCTCTTAATTTTTTCCGGAGCTGTATCTTGTCAATTATAAACTAAATAGTTTGGGTCCTGGACTTTTAAAATCCTAGTATATCAGATAATTACCATGATTATGATGCAAAACTATTTGCTGACTGTAACCAGTTTATTAAAGCAATAAGCCACCTCAGCGATGTGTTTTATGATCGACATACCAAGGGTTAGGGCTGTGTGAATCCAGACGCTCTGCGTTGCAGCACGCCTAAGAGCAGTCCTGAACTGTTATATTATAGACCACACCATACCTCAGGCCTTATAGTTAACACATACCAAGCTATTCAGGTCATTTCTACACTACCATTCAAAAGTTTGGAGTCACTTAGAAATGCCCTTCTTTTTGAAAGAAAAGCAAATTTGTCCATTTAAAATAACATCAAATTGATCCGAAGTACAGTGTAGGCACTCTTAATGCTGTAAATGATTGTTGTAGCGGGAAACAGCTGAATATCTACATAGGTGTATAGAGGCCCGTTATCAGCATCCATCACTCCTGTGTTCCATTGGCACATTGTGTTTGCTAATCCAAGTTCATCATTTGAACATGCTAGTTGATCATCAGAAAATTATTTTGTGATTATGTTAGAAAACTGTTGTGCTGGTTAAAGAAGCAATAGAACTGGCCTTCTTTAGGCTAGTTCAGTATGTTCAGCATCAGCGTTTGTGGCAATTCTGGGATGCTGGCCTTCTAGGCAGAGATGCAAAGAAAAAGCCATATCTCAGACTGGCCAATAAAAAAAAAGACTAAGATAGGCAAAAGAACACAGACTGGACAGAGGGAGAACTCAGCCTAGAAGGCCAGCATCCCGAAGTCGCCTCTTCACCGTCGCCTCTTCACTGTCGCCTTTTCACTGTAGGTACTAATTAATGAAGCTGCCAGTTAAGGACCTGTGACACATCTGTTTTTCAAACTAGAGACTCTAATGTATTTGTCCTCTTGCTCAGTTGTGCACCAGGGGCTCCCACTCCTTTCTATTATTGTTAGAGCCAGTTTGCGTAGTTCTGTGAAGGGAGTACTACACATCGTTTTATGAGTTCTTCAGTTTCTTGGCAATTTCTCGCATGGAATAGCCTTCATTTCTCAGGACAAGAATAGACTGACGAGTTTCAGAAGAAAGTTCTTTGTTTACGATCATTGTGAGCCTGTAATCCAACCCAGAAACACTGATGCTGAAGATACTGAACTAGTCTAAAGAAGGCTAGTTTTATTGCCTCTTTAATCAGCACAACAGTTTTCAGCTGTGCTAACAATCACAAAAGGGTTTTCTAATGATCAATTTGCATTTTAAAATTATGACTTGGATTAGCAAACATAACGTGCTATTGGAACACAGGAGTGATGGTTGCTGATAATGGGGCTCTGTACGCCTATGTACAGTAGGTATTCTCTTGAAAATCATCCTTTCCCAGCCACAATAGTCATTTCCAACATTCATACTGTCTACACTATTTCTGATCAATTTGATGTTATTCTTATGTATCCAAGAATTACGTTTCATTCAAAAACAAGGATATTTCTAAGTGACCCCAAACTTTTGAACAGTGTATATAATATAAAAACATAAAAAGATTTGACACAAGAAGCTCAATTGAATCAAACATACATTTTTTTTAATATACAGTACAACATTGTGTAGTATTCTTTGGATGAACAGCATTCGCAAATATGGTTGATAAATGAAGAGCAATGGTTCAAGCTGTTCACCACTGAAAACCGGTTCTGGTCTGTGTGGATATTCCCTCTCTCATGTGAGCATGCTTTCTTATTTGAGCTCACAGTTTCTCTGTAATCTCTAGCATTCTCAGAGTGAACAGCTGGCTCCAGTCTGCTCATTCACCCTTCCAGTTCATCCGGCCCGACCAGAAAAGATATTGCAGTACGAAATACTGATTTTAAAACTGGTTTTGACTCAAAACTTTCAAAAGATAATGAAGGCAAGTACCAACAGACACCTTATTAAATGTGTAGTGTCATATCATTGTAACGTTTTTGGAGATGGGTGTAGAAGCATTTGAGAGGAAACCAGCAAGTCGGAAAACCAGGTAAGCATTTAATGTCCAGACCAATACTCCACACGTAGGACAGGGAAACAAAACAGGAATGTCGAAAAGACAAAATGCCCTGTGATACCATGGACTGACTGGAAACACTATATTCTAAAACAAAAATCAACCTCTGCCCCGACTAGACTGATAAACAAAGTAGGAACAGAAATTACAAACAGCTGTGTTCTCTAAACTCAGAACATACGAGAAACATCACACCAAGAAGAAACGACAAAGGACCCAGAAACCACCACCCCAGTAAATACCCCACATAATGACAATAACAAACAGGTGTGCAGAACAGCCCAGTTCATTTTCCCACAGGTACTGTGGGTCTCAGGGAGGAAGGCGTGGCAGAACCGGTAATGGCTAGAATGAGGGAAATGCTGAACGCTGGATCGCTGAGGGAGGCAGGCCCATCGGTGACATTATAACTATGATCTTGCACTTGCAAATAAAGGTGTTTAAAAGGATGTAACTCCAGTATGAAAATCATTGATGCATCGCAACAACTTAATTATAAATCAATGCCTTGCTTGAGCGAAGGTCTAAAAGATGCACATTAGATTATTACCCAAATTACGATTATGTTTGAGGACGTACGGAAAATTGCTGATTAAAACCCAAATTATGTTGATGCATGCCATGTTTGTGGTGAACTATACACTAACCAACAAACGTAAGGTAAATCATCATTAGTGTAGTTCCAAACCTATTTCAGTTTCTGTACCACCGACAGAATTTTGCTCTGCTTGGAGTACCCCTGAAGTACCCCACATGTTAATTTCACTAGTAAGCCTATGTTGTCATGAGGGTTTTCAAGTACCCCCCTGTGGAGAGGCCAAGTACCTCCAGGGGTCCTAGTACCCATGGTTGGGAACCACTGGCTTAAAAGGCTTAACCAGACCTTTAACTGAATGTTGGGTTTCCCAAAGCTGTATGTAGCTCCTGTTGCAGTCTTCTACTTAAAAGCAGAAAACGTGTCTTAGAAAGAACTGATGGACAGAACACTTTTTTCAGGCCTCCAACATGTGTGTGGGGAAGGTAAATGAAATGTAACATTAATAGAAATGTTAGCAATGGGAGCCATTGCTCCATTCAAATAATTTCTTAAAATACAAACGTTTCCAAACCTCCAAGGAAGTCAAACAAGATTTTTAGGGTATGGGCCTCATGTGACACCACTTGTTACAACACTGTTATGATGTGTGTGTATCTGATGTGAAATGTTGCATTACTATGTGTCTGGTTATGTGTTCTGTAACACATTATTACAGACTTCATAAAACTGCTTATGAGATTTGTGATATGCACACAAAATGGCATATTTTTCCAACAAACAATAAAGAACGAAATTAGTGAACAGGAAATTTTTGGGGGGATTTTGGAATAAATGTGTGTACAGGATAATATTTTCATGTTTTCATTGTGTCCTGTACATGGAAAAAAATAATGTAATAAATGTTAGATAAGGGTTAAAGTTTAGGGGCAGGTAAGAATTCAGGATTGGGTTACACCCACAAATCTGACATTCTATTACAACATGCTCATAGTATGTTAAAATCATATACATTTCTTGGAATTAAACATTGTTATTATTATAATGGCACACATATTGATGTCAGACATGTACCCACCCCAGCTCTCACCTCAGATGCAAAAGACTGGGATGAATGCAGGAGCAGATTTTATGATGCCGTCAAGAAGCGTTATAAGCATCACAATCATATAAACCAGGTCAATTGGCATAACCTGTGCCAGTTATCTATCACAGAGCATTTCTATTCCTGCTCCTGCATTTATCCTAGTCATCCAAAATGGACGGGTATCTTCACACTGGTGTGTTTGTAATTACAATAATTATGTTGTGACCTACGGTAGTCCAACCGTCCGGTGTACCTGTACTACCGCAACACAATTTCACGCTCTTATGAACGTGTCATACCCAGCCAGAAAATCATGCAGTGGTTTAGATATGTAATACGTGTCACAATGACAAACTCATTGTCTAGATCCAGCAAGGTTGTGGTGTGACTCAATGGTTTATCACCCCATAAAATAACACAATATATTGCATTTCACAACAGGTCTAAACATGTGTTTATTAATTCCATTGTTGTATACAACACAACAATATTCAGAGTGTCAGTCGTGCTGCATTTCAAATAACGTATTACCACAGATACACCAGCTCTGACTGAGAGATGGGGAGGAGTCAGGGATGAGAGTACTGTGGGGAGGCAAGATGGAAAAGAGAATTGTTGTGCTTACGTTGTGTCAGTCTATGTGTGCTTGAATACCTCTTCTCTCAGTTAGTGTCTCAAACTGTTCACTCACTCAACTCAGTCAGACACACAGAAAATCTCTCTCCGCCTCCCCCCTCCCTCATCTCCTTCTTTCCCCTTCCTCTCTCTTTATCTTCCCTGATCACTCCTCGTTCTCTTTTCATCTCTGGACAAAGCTGCGGTTAGTAGATGGCAGCATGAGACCAGAGGATGATGGGGTTTTCCTCCCTGTGGAGTTAGAGTAAATGACAGAGTCAGACAGCCGACTGTGGACACGGATTGGACTACCTCCCAGCATCTTATACTTCACTCTCCCGTGTGACTGGCACTTGAAGCCAGAGCTCTTGAAGTAAGACGATTTTGTTTGAAGCATAGAAACCCTCTGGACTTATTGAGAGAAAAATGAAAAAAGAATTTTACTGAAGAGTGTTAAATGGACCGATTGTACTTAAACAATGAATAACACAAGACAGCACCACAATGGATCATTTCACCTCCGCAACCACAGCTCTGGAGCTCTGTCTCTCAGACATCAGCAGCTTCCAACTGGGGCTGACAGACACCACGGTTCATCTGGGTGCTACGAGCAGCTGCTCATCTCCACAGAGGTCTTCCTCATGCTGGGCATATTCAGTCTGCTGGAGAACATCCTGGTCATCGCCGCCATCGTCAAGAACAAGAACCTCCACTCTCCCATGTACTTCTTCATCTGCTCCCTGGCTGTAGCCGACATGCTGGTCAGCGTCTCCAACGCCACCGAGACCGTGGTCATGGTGTGGATCACGGACAGTAACCTGGAGATGGGTGGCGGCGTGGTCAAAAGTGTGGACAACGTGTTCGACTCAATGATTTGCAGTTCCCTGCTGGCATCCATCTGGAGCCTGCTGGCCATAGCCGTGGACCGCTACGTGACCATATTCTACGCGCTGCGCTACCACAACATCATGACGGCACGCCGGGCCACCGCCATCATCACCAGCATCTGGACCTTCTGCACGGTGTCCGGCGTCCTCTTCATCATCTACTCGGAGAGCACCACTGTCCTCATCTGCCTCATCGTCATGTTCTTCAGCATGCTGGCGCTCATGGCCTCGCTCTACGTGCACATGTTCATGCTGGCGCGGCTGCACATGAAGAGGATCGCGGCTCTGCCGGGCAACGGCCCCATCCTGCAGGCTGCCAATATGAAGGGAGCCGTCACCCTGACCATCCTGCTGGGCGTGTTCGTGGTGTGCTGGGCGCCCTTCTTCCTCCACCTCATCCTGATGATCTCCTGCCCCAGGAACCCCTACTGCTTGTGCTTCATGTCCCACTTCAACATGTACCTTATCCTCATCATGTGCAACTCGGTGATTGACCCGCTGATCTACGCCTTCAGGAGCCAGGAAATGAGAAAGACATTCAAGGAGATCTGCTGCTGGTATGGTTTTGGCTCTCTGCTGTGTCTCTATGTGTGAAATGCCCAGCAGATCCTGGATCTTATGGGTATACATTATGTGAACTGTTCAGGGATTAGCAAGACTCTTTTAAAGAAACAGTGTTATATTCTTTGTAAAAAGGACAATTTTTGTCTTGTCTGATCTTTATAACAATGCATAAATGGTCACAGTTGCAGTTACTGCAGTGCCTAGTCAAATTCTACAAACCCCTCTTTATAACTTCCTACATCTAAAACAGATTATATTTCTTTCCTCAAGAGCTACAAAGCCTTTCGTATATATTATACCAACACATAACGTACATCAGGGAAGACTTAAAGGGTGGTGTGAAAACTTGACTAGCATCTCATTGTAATTTTCGAAATGTAAAATTGCAATATATTACCCTTTCACTCATACAGTATCATCCTTCAGGTGAGAATTTATATTTAACATTTAAGTTATATAACAGACAGTCTTACCCTGAGCGATGTGCAGTTTTGAGTATAAATGTAATCAAACATTTTCATCCTAGCCTCTAACCTACATCTCTAGTGTTTCAAGCTCTTAATTTTGAGAGTCCCAATCTCCATCTAAAGATGTTCTATTTACAGTAATATTATCAACAAACGTTCAAATTGTCTGTTGATATGCAATTGCTGGCCAGGTTTAGGTTTAGGTGTTGAACCTTTAGGGTAAGGTTTAGGGATAAATTATAGGTTAAGGGGTAGATAGTTACTATGGTAATGTTCCTGATAGCCAGTAGAAAATCTGTAGAGCTTCTGCAGACTGAATTTTGAGACTCTCAAAATAAAATGTTACCCTGACCTGTGTCCTAAACTGCTAAGTGAGTGCCATCTTCAACCAACACGTTTTCTTGTGTAACCTTTTCCTCAGCTTGTTTCTCTAACTTTCTAGCAAGTCAAGCTTGTTTATAGCAGCTATACCACTTTAGTGATCATTCTCCCCCTAATAATACTTTTAATCAAAGATAAATCTCACTAACATCCGATTAATGTAAATCCATAACTGGAATTCCAGCAGTTATAAATTATTTAACATTACTACTGAAATAGTAATTACAGAAATTGGTAATTGTGTACACGTCCATCCAAGTAAGGGGGCCCTCTGTTGCAGTCTCAGCCCCCTGTTTGCAGGGACAAATAAATTTACCATGCGTCACCACAGCCGTTGGGCGCGATCTGTGTTTCAAACACGACCAATGAGCATGCATTGACAGTCCGTCAGGCTCGCTTACTTTGGCCAATGGGTAGCCTCGCACAGCCACCTGATCCCGTGAGCTTACATTTAAATGCTACACAGATATCAGTCTGGTCATGCTGAGTAGGCTTAAGTTTGGATCCGGCTACCATTTAACCATTTAATCAGCCCCCTTTCATGAATTATGGGCGTGGTCTAGGTGATGACGAGTACGCTCGCTCAGGGCTTCCATGGTGCGAAAATAACAACAATTATTTTAAGATCACAAGTGGTCAACTAAGGTCAAAGATTCTTCTGAGGAGCTTATCTTTGATACTGCAAATAGCATTAGTTATATCGGAACTGGAGGGGATTGCTAGATTGAAGGAACATCAATTATGGCGCTTTTGTACTACGTCGTGAGCGCTTGATTAGTTGAAGGTCGATCCAATCACATTCAAATTAACTTTTCTCAACGCCCGCCGGAAATGCCCATTGTCTAAACGGTTTGAATCGCTGCCTGACCAGACTGACATCCGTGTAGGGTTTAAATGTAAGCTTGCAGGATGAGGCGGATGCCTGAGGCTAGTCAATGGGCACCCCCTGGTCAAAGAATCATCCAGGGGCTGTGCTGACAGACCTAATGTGTTGACGGTTTATGCGAATTGGATTTTGCATGTATAGATAAGTAAATAATGTATGTAGACCAACATACAAACGGCGTATACCTTTCCCTAGGCTCCTTTTGATTTCATTGTAGGGAAGAGACAAAAAAAAGGCTTGACTACCATTACATTAATAAGTTATTACGTAGGCTTACGCAGTCCTGTATTTTGCATGTAAACATAAAGAACTGCATATGTGATGAATGGCATTTATCGTACTGCTACATAGAGCAATATTGTATGTGAATATAACATGTTAAACAATCCGCAAGGAGGATAGAGATGTAACGAGAGCTATATACTATGTTGATGTGCAAGTAAAATGCCTGAGTGTACAATTTGATTGATTGAGTATACTTTTATTGCAATACCCTACACATGATATTCAGATAATAATTATATAGATATTTCGTACAGTGCTTTCAGAAAGAATTCAGACCACTTCACTTTCCACTATGTTATGATAGACTGAAATTATATTAGATTAATTTTTTGTCATTAATCTACACAGAACATAATGACAAAACAAAAACACATTTTTAGAAATGTCTGACAATCTATTGAAAATAAAAATACTTCTAATAGGTTCACACACCAGTATTTTGTCAGTTTCCCCCATTCTTCTTTGTAGGTCCTCTCAAACTATCAGATTGGATGGGGAGCGTCTGTGAACTGTGGTCTTCAGGTCTCCCCACAGATGTTCAAAGGTGTTCAAGTCCGGACTCTGGCTGAGCCACTCAAAGACATTCACAGACTTGTCATTTTCATGCTGTGAGATAAATCTTTGCCCCAGTTTGAAGTCCTGCACCCTCTGGATCATGCTTTCTTCAAGAACCTCTCTGTATTCTGTTCATCCTGCCCTATCTGATCAGTTTCTCAGTCCCTGCTGCTTGGAAGCATCCTCGCAGCATGATGCTCTGATGTCATATGCCTTTTACTTAGTAGTGGCTTCAGTCTAGCCAAGTCACCATAGAGGTCAGAATGATACAGAAATGATTACCCTTCTGACAGTTTCTCCCATCATTGCAAATAAAATCGGAAGCTGTTAGAGTGGCCATTCAGTTCTTCGACACCTCCCTGGCTTTGGCCCTTCTTACCCGGTTACAAGACTTACTTTCTCCCACAGAAGACATAATTCCAATGGCCACAGTTCACCACTGCTTGTGTGTGACAAATAATCAACATAATAATCCGACAGCTTCAGGAATTATGTTTTATTTGGCATTAAAAAATTATTTTTACATTGGCACCAGCTTGGACACTTACAGGGGTAATGCACTTCCTGTATTTGAGACAGTCACCACTTGGCTTGATTGAGCCAGATTATACCAAAACCAATTCATAGCAGACAAGTGTAAGTTACACATACATTTTGAAAGTAGCCGCTCAAACAGTCCCTTCGGCATGGACAAATAAAAGGTTAGAAATGGTCCAAACAATCTTAGAAACATCCCCGGTGTTCCGTCCCTACCATCCATTAGGTCCACTTGAGTCAACGTCTGCAAAGAGGTTAATGGTGTTGTCAGCAGTCCAAACTGCCTGGCTGTCAAATCCATAAGCGGTCCTACGCAGCAAAGCTGACCAGACTATTAGGAACAGTCATTTAATGCAGTGTCACATTCATAAGCAAAACAAAAAATCCCATGAAGCCTCTACATCAATTAATTCCTGTGTTAAAGGGGTAGGTTCACATAATGAAACAGGTTAAACTGGAACTGCAAAGCATTTGTCTAATAGACTTTTCCGCTTCAAAAATGTCAGTTAGCTGTTGTCTTCTGGGAACGGTACAGCAAATAAACATTCTGATGATCACTGTTACAGTATTAGTTCCTCGCATTGACAATAACACACTTCACTAAAAAGCTATTAGGTAGCCATGACAATAACACACTTCACTAAAAAGCTATTAGGTAGCCAGACAGCCAGCACTGTTCTAGGTAGGCCAATTCCTTTTCAACTAATGCATTAGCCCCTTCAATTAAACAACTGTTTATTTGTTTATGAAGATTGTTCTCATAGACAAAATGTTGGAGGCTGAAATAAACTGGAAATGTTAAACGTCTGTGTCACTTTAGCTCCATTAATGCTACCATTAGCGTGGCAGTGGGTCTCCTCTTTTGATTTCAAGAAAAAAAGGTGTGTCAATCAGGAATATTTACAAAGACAGAGCACAATGGCGTCTCTCTCTTTGATGTCACCCGTTATAGCCTGCAGCTGTCAGGCGCATTTGAAAAGGTTACGTGACTTTGGAGGTCACCGGCTCATCTTTGTTGGTTCCTACAGAGTTGTTTTTCTGGAGACTGCAACTACAGAGTGGGCTGATCTAACAATGGTTCAACACAGAATAGTCTTAAGTTCATCTGTTTGCAAAGGATGTAATTACAATTCAAAGTCAAAGTCAATTCACACATTACCCATTACTAACTGGCACGCCTTGGGTCTAACAATGCATTTGAGATCTTTTTCTTTTTTTAGCTTAACTAGTTTTCACCGGCTACTCTTTAAATCGACAGAAAGTACACTACTTTTGGGGTATCATGTCTAACAGATTGTTACCAGGTCATACGTGATCACGGATGGTGAAACCTTCCTGATCCCATTCAAGACATGCGGTCAGAAGGAAAAAAGTGTGTTAAGATTCAACAGTCTTAGTTAGGGCATCTGAATGCTGAGCACGCAGGTCCATCTCAACGCTCAGTCCAACACAGTCATTTAAAATCAAGTGAGGAGCTGTGATCCAGCTCTGCAAATATAAAAATCTATCAGCGGACCTTACGGATTCTTGAGGGTAATTCAATTTTGCGAGGAATTCACTTTAGTTCACACGGGGTTAGGAACGTGACCTATGAATGTTAGCTTTTTGAATCCTCTGTTATAGCGCAACTATTAGACCATTCAGTTTTCTTTTGTAAATGCCGGATTTCTATCATCATCGACATACATTTTGTCAAAACTGGCCGGCGTTGACCTCCGATGACCTGGCATTCTAGTTTGGTTGCACCTGAGTGTTGCTCATAGCTACAAGTGACCTAAAAACCACCCTTTGTCCCCTGACAGTTTACTACTGTGTCATAGCTGTTGATATGATACAGATAGACTCTGGTGGAATGGAGGGCTGTATTGCAAAAATTAAAAAAATCATAAAATAATATACTGGGAATAATTAGTTGATATGGACAGTGGAGAGCTGAAATCGATTGGGTTAAATAAACATTTTGAAAGAAATGTTCTATGATGATATGTAACTTCAATGATTAAGTAGATATGATCATTAAAAGGTCCTAACAACTAGTGGTCCAAATCACAATAATGCTGATTTAACCTTCATAGAGGGATGAAACAAGGTGCACTTTTGATGTTGCTTTTTACTTGAGATGTCATGTCTCTCACTCCATAAGGTCTCATGTATTAATACATGGTTATAATACAAAAGACACTATAAATAATATGTATAGGCACATTACATTCTCCTCCATGTAAGTGCAACACAATCTAATATTCCAGTCATACTTGATGGATTTGTTTGGTACCTTATCTCTATGCTGAATTAACTGTAATAAGAGCAAACGTAGACCCCTCTTGATTTAGGATTTCCCAAAACACATTTACCTACCAAGCGATTGAAGTTACAAAATAAAATTGATCTCCATCTCTAAACAAACTCAGCAAACATCATTTTGAGAACCTTCCTGATATCCCATCAGGGAAGTGTTAACAGTATTCAAATGGATTTTCTAACCCAGTTGTTTTACTTTTTTCATAATATCTCAAAGTTCACGTCGAAGTCCTTTCATAAGCAACTCAATTTGATTATCAACCCACTCATCTGCATGGAGACTGATGGACACTTCATTGTGGGACAAAAATGGACAGCTGGTCTACTTTTGGGTGTAGGGAAGGAATCACTTACAATGGAAAATACTTCTTGCCTGGTCCAGGAGAAGTTAAGCCTAGCATATCATAGCATACCTATAAAATGCCAAGACTACCTAGGGAGACAATTGTAGACAGATCTTTTAGCCTGGCAAGTTTTTTTTTTTTTAATTTAACATAAAATCATCATAAAACAGAGATTTTGTACACATCGAATGCTCTTTGTGTTAAATAGGCATGCAGTGGTTTAAATTAATATTTAAATGGTGGGTTGCAATCCCAGAAATGAGATCATGATTATGTTTCGAGGAGCATCTATGTCCTCTTAATTGAAGTCATTGTGTGTTTCTGTTGTGAAAGGCCGATTCCAACCCGAAGGGTCCATTACATTTTGTATGCAAAGCCATGAGCCATGAATATTATAATTGGACAATTTCTCATGGGTTAGGAAAAAAAAGAAACACAAAAAAACTGTTCTCGAAAGGACATTGTATCAAAAAACAAAACAATTCAATTGAAAATGTAACAGCGTACATACTTTTTAAAATAATAATTAATTTAATTCCTTAAACAGGAACAATACCATGCATAAAACCTTTAGGATGTATTCTTGCACACAAATTGCACACAAAATTGACAAGCAAGGTATTGAAGTTTGCATTAAGTCTAATTACAAGACACAGCCTTGACTGACTCAGAGAAAAATCTTTTCATAAATTTTTACAAACAGATGAAAAATTTGAGCATGGAGTTGCTAAGCAACTGACTACAGGAGCAAACAAACCAGACTGGGTGTAGGATCTAAATAATTATTTACTGCATTGAAGTCCAAATCCAAATAAAAAGATCACAAGTGGTCAACTAAGGTCAACCTCAGATTTTATTATGGGATGCATCACATTATATGAAGGATTTGAGAAAAATTAGCAACGAGAAATAGTCACAAAAATATTTTTTATTTAATAACTAATTCCTAGAGTTGAACCATTGTCCTTGCCATCACTGCATTTGGTATAAAATCAAATTACTTGTATTATGTCAGAATCCACAACTATCTTGATTTTCAAACATTCAACTAAATATTTTGCAAAATGCAACATCACTTCTCCACTCTGAGACATACATAAATAACATACATGCATAAACGGTAAGACATACAGTACACGCAAGTGACAAACATGGAAACACAAAAATTTCTTAATAAGGTGTGGGACCATGTGAGTTCCAAAACCTCTAATTCATTTTCAGTTCCGTTAAGATCAGGCACTGTGAAAGCCATGGTGAACCAACAGCAAACCCAGCAGTCTTTGTCCCTAAAGCTTCTGCCAAACATGCCCAGACAACCTTTCAAAGATTATGAGATCTTCTCCTTTAGCTGAAATAACAGACAGATGCACCTGCCTAGAATGTTTACCCTAAGCATGATGTGATGTTAATTCCATAAAACTGCTTTTAGAAAAATCTCTAATTTATTTAAATGCTGACTTTCATATGTCGTATACATTAATGTATTAACTCTACAGTGTCCTTGTCCAGACACATTTATTTTTGAAGTAGGAAAAATATATATTGAGAATCCCGACAGCATGAGTGAATAATGAAGTTGAGAGTTATCCTATGGATGAGTCCCAAATGAATGTGTCCAGCCATCCCGGTGGTGTGCTATAATGCCTTGGCCGTGTTGTTGTCTGCTGTCATCTCGTACTCCTTGTGGACGTCCAACGAGCCGTATAGAGACTCCAAAATGGCTAGTATCCGACTCTGAATGGAGTTGACCTGTTCAGTTGGACAGTACTCATCCAGACTAGATCTGCCACACAAACACAATGTAAAAATCAGCAGTCAAATTCTCCAATAACACAAACTTGTAATTGAGTCATTAAAAGGTAATGTCAACCTGTTTGTTTTTCTGTTTGTTACATGGACTGCACTTTGAAACAAAAAACAGCTACTTTGTGAAACAAGTATTTCCAAATTGGCCTTATTTTGAGACTACATTGACTTTTCTAAGGAGCACAACCACATGGACTTGTGTCAGTACAAAGCACGCCTAAACAAGTTAGGACTGTTTATCAGGTAGTTGTCATCATGCTTGACATATGCTTTACCTTTAGAATTACTCTATACCTAATGCATTCTTGTCTTGCTCTCTTTATCATGCATACTGCAAATTCAAAGTCGGCTACAGAAACAAGACACCAGGCAAGCCTAGTTCAGCCGGCCCGCAATAGAAAGTGTTGATCGTGGCTGCCCTGTCAAGATTTGAACCCGGGTCACCCACGTGAAAGGCTGTGTTGTTAACCACTACAGAGCTGTACATTTCCCGGGTGTCAGTATAGCCTCTTGACATTATATAATTTTGTCACGCATTAACATCATGCTAAGCTTTAATATTTCGTTAGACACCATTAACCATTGTGTTAAATTGAGTAACGTTTCTTATTAAGTTTACCTCCACCACAAATAGTATCTATGAACTGTATGACTTTTGCCACTGGCCGTTTTAAAAGCTTATTAACCAGTAATATGTCGCTAGACGCCATTAAGCATTGTGTTAAACTGAGTAAGGTTTCTTATTAAGTTTACCTCCACCACAAACAGCATTTATGAAATGTATGGCTTTTGCCACTGGCCGTTTTAACAGCTTATCAGCCATTCATAATTGACATTGATACAATAACTACTGTATCAATATAGGTGAGGATAACTGACTTTTTCATCAAGTGAAAAGACGAGAGAATCATGTAGCCAGCGAAGTGTTTGTCTATCCTGAAGAAATCCACAAGAAATAGTCGCAAAATAACAGTAAACAGTTTCATTTTAGGCTTCCAATAACATACAGTATCTCACAAAATTGAGTACACCCCTCACATTTTCGCAAATATTTGATTATATCTTGTCATGTGACAACACTGAAGAAATTACACTTTGCTACAATGTAAAGTAATGAGTGTACAGCTTTCATAACAGTGTAAATTTGCTGTCCCCTCAAAATAACTCAACACACAGCCATGAATGTCTAAACCGCTGGCAACAAAATTGAGTACATCCCTAAGTGAAAATGTCCAAATTGGGCCAAATTAGCCATTTTCCCTCCCCGGTGTCATGTGACTCGTTAGTGTTTCAAGGTCTCAGGTGTGAATGGGGAGCAGGTGTGTTAAATTTGGTGTTATCGCTCTCACACTCCCTCATACTGGTCACTGGAAGTTCAACATGGCACCTCATGGCAAAGAACTCTCTGAGGATCTGAAAAAAAGAATTGTTGCTCTACATAAATATGGCCTAGGCTATAAGAAGATTGCCAAGATCCTGAAACTGAGCTACAGCATGGTGGCCAAGACCATACAGCGGTTTAAAAGGACAGGTTCCACTCAGAACAGGCCTCGCCATGGTCGACCAAAGAAGTTGAGTGCACATGCTCAGCGTCACATCCAGAGGTTATCTTTGGGAAATAGACGTATGAGTGCTGCCAGCATTGCTGCAGAGGTTGAAGGAGTGGGGGGTCAGCCGGTCAGTGCTCAGACCATACGCCGCACACTGCATCAAATTGGTCTGCATGGCTGTCATCCCAGAAGGAAGCCTCTTCTAAAGATGATGCACAAGAAAGCCCGCAAACAGTTTGCTGAAGACAAGCAGACTAAGGACATGGATTACTGGAACCATGTCCTGTGGTCTGATGAGACCAAGATAAACTTATTTGGTTCAGATG
>JACXGI010000909.1:0-82792 GCA_016801175.1 Esox masquinongy
TGAACCGCTCCCTGAACCATAAAATTTAGGGTAGGGGGCTCATGCTATAAGAACTGTGTGTGCTGTGATTGTGTTAGACTCTGTTGGACTGAATGCCACACTGTCTCCAGATATATCTGTATGAATAAAGATAATTGCCGGCACTGCGATTTTGTCTCCTCTTAATCTCTTCTCATTAACCAACTCGGGGAAGTACTTTTGGTCGGTACTTCAATAATACACTCTGTTTTTACCTATAAAACTAGCGCTTCATCGGTCGCTAATCTGGTTATGTGCGCCCACCTTTGCGCACATAACACCCAACAACTCAGGCGCGCAATTTTTTTATTTTGGTTCAAATAACGATGTTTTTAAAACATAAAAATATCAGACATGCAACGTCATGATTATTTCGCGCAACTATTCTTTTTCAATTGAAGTAATCCAAAAGTAATCATATATTTTTTCAAAAGTGTCTGTAATACGATTACCATTTTTTAGTTGGTAACGTAACGGATTAAATATACTGTTTTTTGTAAGTGTAATGTACACTTATGATTAATTGGGGTTAATAAC
This sequence comes from Esox masquinongy, assembly GCA_016801175.1. Lineage (NCBI taxonomy): Eukaryota > Metazoa > Chordata > Actinopteri > Esociformes > Esocidae > Esox > Esox masquinongy. The sequence goes on from JACXGI010000909.1 coordinate 556, forward strand.
CTCTTAATTATGTCATTTAAATAAACTTACTGTAAGTTAATATATTGTAAGTTTCTCTATAAAGAACTGGGTATCGGCAACAGAGCATGGTTTGTGTTGTTAGCTCTGTTGCATGGTAGAAGGTGTACAGAGTTGAGTAAGGGTTACACATTTTTCCAATAAGCACATCAGAATAAGAGTGAGACCAAACAGTATCCTGACCACAGATGGAACAAAGCAATAACACACACGCTGTCATAGATGGAGACAGAGACACACAACATGGGGGTGTTTCGGAGGTTGATAGAATCCGTAATGGTACGTCGAGTATGTTCAGTTAGTTTATAAAGCAACCACATCCCCATTCTTTTACTCCATTTGTTGGTGTTTTCTTAGTCTAATATGGTGATAGAAAGAGACCTGCAACTTTGCTGCAATGTATTGAAAATATTTTTAATAATGTGCTGTTTACTGTAGCAGATGCTTTTTATTGCAGGCATTTAACATGAAGTAATCTTTGCTGTTAATGTACACAAAACCAGTGAACTGACATTGCTTCTTCATTGTTTTGTGAAAGCAATGTTTTTGAAATGGTTGCATTTCCTACAGACTAACCAACATTTCTTTCTCAAACAAAATGAAAAACATATTCTGACAGAATCTCTGGGCCAGCATCTCATAAATATTAGCTGTTCATTATTATGGAAAAGAAGCCTATAAAAATATTAAACATGGTGTATTTAGTTCTGACCAGCAGGTGTCACCACTATGCAGTGCGTTCAAAAAGCCTTGAGAGAATTAACCCTTTTTGCCGAACCGCGTAAGCAGAGACGGCCAAGAAGAGCGAATGTCTCTGAGTGAGTGACCGACCCTACTTTAAATAGTGTAGTAGTTAGAGACGTGGACTGCCACGTAGGTGTCTGGTGTTCGATCCCCGCCACAGGCAGAACAAATTATGCATTAGGATTTTTTCAGGATAGACAAAATCTTTGCTGGCTACAAGCTTCAGCAGCTCTGTTATTGTAAGCCTAAAATAAAACTGTTTACGGTTATATTGTTTACGGTTAGATTTTTGAAGTATGCATCCGTGCATGCTTTTAAGGTTAATATAGACCACAACCCCTTGCGCAGTAAAAGAGGAGGGAACCCAATGTCCACTCTGACAGAGCTCCTTAGTACCTGTGTGGAGATGTTAGAACCATCTCTGCAGCACTCCACCAATCAGGCCTTTACGCTACAATGGCCAGACGGAACCCACTCCTCAGTAAAAGAAATGTTGGTGTTTGCCAAAAGGCACCCAAAGAATGCCAGACAAGGAGAAACAAGATTCTCTGGTCTGATGAAAACAAGATTGAATTCTTTGGTCTGAATGTCAAGCATCACATGGTAACTTTTATCACCTGACCAATACCATCCTAGTGGTAAAGCATGATGTTGGTAGCATTATTCTGGGAGATGTTTTCAGAGACATGGACTGGGAAACTAGTCAGGATTGATGCAAAGATGAATGGTGCCAAGTACAGACAGCCTAGAGAACAAAGGAGTGTCTTGTCTGTGAATGTCTTTCAGTGGCCCAGTGAGAGAGACCAAACTTGAACCCGATCGACCATCTCTGGAGACATAAAAATGGGTGTGCAGTGAGGCTGTAATCACAGCCAAATGTGCTTCAACAAATTACTGAGTCTTCTGAAAACCTGTATGTGCTTGGTCATTGTGTGATATTGTGTGTAGATTGAGGAAATGTTAATTCAATACATTTTAGAATAAGTCTGTAAAGCAAAAAATGTGGGAAAGGATAAGGGGTCTGTACTGTATAGGATTTTAATGTAAATTTCCCTTCATATAACACTTTAAAACAAAACAGAATAATTAAAATTGGTGCCAATTTAGGGTGAGGAAGTATTGACATGTTTGATTGCCTTTACACTTAAAATAGAGAAATTCCTTGAAACATTTTAAGTGGTTCCTAATCATTTGACCCACAACTAGCAACTGTAGTTTCTGGAGAAATGTTGTCTTTTAGTCAAGGACGGACCATTTGAATAACTTTTATAGAGCAACACATTGTTTACAAAAACTCAAATTACAAAATAAATACACAATGAACTTAATGTTTGGGTTACAATAAAAGAAATAATATATTTTCTTCAAGCATCCGTGGGTATGGATGACCATTAAACAATTTGTTTAATGTTCATTTTGGAATGAACTCGTTACTTTCTTCTTGGGTAAGGGTAATGAATGCCAAGTTTGATTTCACCATCCGTCAAACAAGATTGCTAAAGATCAAACTAAAAGCTCTATTCCTCAGAAATGTTTCAATGCTTAAATTGATGGACCTTTTTTTTCGAACGTAACTACTATGGACTGGAATTTGTTACATACTACTACTGCTCGTTTAACGATGAGTACACAATGCCAAGCTAAACAATGGCCAAATAAATCATAAAATCTTACTGCCATTTCAAGAACAGTTGGGTAGCTACTAAAATTAGTTTTCCCATCCGTGATGTAGCATAGAAAACCCACTGTGAATGGGATTGAAATGGGATTTCGGACAATACGCGCTTGAAAAGAGGGATGATCCTACCTATAACATGAAGGGGCTTTCACACCAAGAGTCAACCACCGGCAGTAATACCTTGCTGTTTAAAAGTTTGAGTGGTCAAAATGGTGCACTTGTGTTGTCTCATCGCTATTCTTTTTCCAGAGTACTATGTATAAGCATATTTTACTAGGGAGTACAAGTCTGGTACAATTGTTTCCCCCATGCCCAGCTTTTGTTGTTGGCGTCTTTTTATGACGCCAATGCTGAACATTGTTCCTCTTGCTTCTGCCACTGGGATGAGTAGAACACCTGCTGTCAGCCATACATTAAAAACATTATGGTGTCAGCGTCCTGCTTGTCAGTGTGAAAGCCCCCTTAAAGCACAGCTTGGATTTCATCAAGACCCTTATTCAATTATAACTAACTACACTTCAAATGACATAACATCGGTCGGCTTCTTCGTTTCACCTTTTCTTCATGCAGTCTTATCACCGCTGTCCGCTACGCGATGGTACTGGATTTTATCGTAAACTGATGTCAGTTCAGTTTCTCTACGCGGATCGTGTTCTGATATATCGACTCGTCCATCCTAGACAGAGAGAGATAAAGGAGGGAAAGAGAGAAGGGGGTAGAGAGAGAAGAGAAAGGGAGAAGTAATTCAACAAAAGCGAAGAGAAGAAGGATAATGTGCGTCATTATTAGATACTTTGTGTCGGAGAAAGATTACAGGACACGTGAATCTCTGTTATAATTTCATTGTTCTGCATTCAGTAACACAACACAAAACACACATCTAGAAATGATAGTACAGCCAGTGGGAGGAGCCACAAAGCCAGTTTAGAACAGCAACTGACTATGCAAATACTATAATAGACTGGAACATCAAAGTCATACACAATTGTGCTTTGTGACATCTCACTGTGTAACCCAACCATATCATAACTTGCACTGATGTTAGTCTAGGTATCAACTGAGATCACATTATCCTCTAGTCTATAATAAAGCCTAGTGTTGTGACTACAAGGACTCAGAAAGCTGCTGAACTGAGTTTCCTACAGAATGTCTGTCAGCCTCTAGCATTATTACTAACCTGAATACTGGTTGGTATAATGTGAGATATCTCTGCATACTGAGTGTCAGCTTGTTCTCTTTCAGAAGGATCTATAAAAACAGAGTAAAGTAAATATAAAGTCTGGGTGTGACTAACTGACAGAGATAAACACTGGCTGTCATCCCCTGGACAGATTATGCAAACACTAAGGGCAAATGCTATGGTTACCAATCCCTAAAAGTGTCATTTGGTTAGATTAAGGGAGGATGATTAGCTAGTCATTAACCCAAAGGTTAATATATATAGTTGAAATCCCTGAGCTTGCAAGGTAAAATAAATTAGTTCTTTGTTCTGTTACTTAACGATGCAGGGGAGCCTAACAGCTAATTCACTGTGACAGCTTGCAAAAAAAACTTTTAGGAGCCAGAGAACTTAATCTATGAAGTAATGATTGTCAGACTGTGTGTGTTTTCAAGATCTAGAGATTTCCGAAAGGTCTGTGATAATTTACGCCTCTAAATGGTTAAATACCTGCCTTGTGAGTGTCCATTTCTCCCCTTCTTTCGACAGATTGCTATTCCAACCACTACTGAAGCAACCAGAAAGCACATCATAGCGATAAGAGACAAATAACCCCTTTCTTTATCAGTACCTAAATTGAAGGAAAAAATATATATAAATACAATTTCTTTCACACTTCCGCAATACTGTGCACTGTGTTTTTACATTGTTGTTATGTTGTTGAATCAAATGCAAGGAAACAAAGCATTTAATGATGGTAATGTCTCGAGGACAAAGACCCAAAGTCAGGGTGTACAAACACAGAATAAAATGTAACACAAAAGCACTCTAAACTCAACATGATTACAATAAGCAATAAAGACAGGGGGAAACAGGTATACACCCACACATGATAATTAGGGGAATGGAAACCAGGTGTGTAATGAGGAAGACAAGACAGTCTGGGAGTGGAGGATGAATAGGGCATTGAGTTGATGACGAGGAGTGCAGGAAAGAGGTATTGGGTGGGTGCCAGCTAGAACACCGGTGACGCCAAGTGCCGGAGTGGAGAGGAGGCAGGTGTGACATATGGTTCCAGAAACAATGTTGGTAAATAGGCAAACACAGTACAGCTTTGGTTGGTAGTGTGAAAAGAGTATTATTGTGGTAAATATTCAGGAATTTGGAGTTGGTATTTTCTGGGTGTCTAAATAAATGTATTTTTATATGACCCGTACCTAGACCCGTCTCTGGACAGGATTCTGGGACATGAAACGTCACATTCTCCTTGGTAACAGGGTTGGCAGCCTCACATATGTATGTAGTCCTATTCTGTATGTCCACCTCCAGAGGGAGAGAGAGCTTGATTGAAAAGGCAAGGCTGCTGGTCTTGTTGAGTATCTCCTCTCCTCTGTACCAGGAAAGGGTCACATCTCTTCCATTCTTTACAGAACACAACACGGAACACATCTCATTTCCTGCTGTTGTCAACATGGGCCTGGAAACAGGTTCTGGAGAGGATGTGTTTGGGTTAGAAACAATCCACATGAAAATAGAAGTATTTAGACCTATAGTGTCTCACGTGAAAAAGGCACACATTATATCACTTTTTTAGGTAATTGAATTTCTCTAAATACTTAAGGCTATGGTTGAGGAAGGGTATGGTTGAGGGAAACGGGGACTAAATACATGGAGTGTTTTCATTTCGAAAGGGTCAAACAGATATTAATGTAAATACTCTGATATAGAAGGTGGGATATTGGACTGTTGCCATATGAAACATTTGAACTCCAATACAAAATGACGGAGTATAGAGCAGTTTATAAACTATATTAACGTCCAATGAAATATGTAGAGGAGTGTATAATACAAGATGAAATAACTAGCAGGCGTAACAGTGTGAGCAATGAAAGCACTCATTACATCTTACCATAAACGGTGAGTTGATATGTTGTCTTGGCACCTTCCTTTCCATCCACAACATACATTCCTGAATCACTGGTTTTTAGATCTCTGATGGTGAACTGTCCAGTCTGTTGGTCCCACTGAATTCTGTCTTTGAAACTGTCTCTATAGGAGTCCATGTTTCCTTTAACCACCACAGCTACAGTATCACCATTATATAATAAAGAGCCACCTTGCTTTTTCGGATTAGAAAATGTGATGGATTCTCCAACAACCTGTGTCAGCATCTCTTCACCAGTCTGGGCAGAGAAGCACAGTCCTGCAAGATAGAGGTAAAAAAAATCAGGTTTAAGGGATTAATTCAATCACTTCAAGGTGTTAAAAATTATTGATTGTCAAAGCTAATCACAATTTGTTAATGTATTTTACATCAAAGTAAACATCCATGGCCTGTTTTTAAACAAAAAAATAAACAACCTTATCCAACAAATTTGGTAAGTCTTCACCATCTTAACCTTTTCCTACTCAGTTTCAATGTACATTTTCTTGGTTATCATTTCCAGTTTTACTTTGGAAGATAGCAATAAATTAGAATTTCAGTAGAAACAGACAAAACAGATATATTGCATAGACTGCACTTGCAGGTCTCAATGATGAGTGTACATGTACAGTTGTGCTCAAAATTTGCATACCCTTGGAGAATTGGTAATATATGTACCATTTGTAAAGAAAACATGAGTGAGCAGGCAAAACACGTCTTTTATTTCTTATGGGATTCAAATTCAACTGTAGGTCATAACAGATTGGCACAATCCTAAAACACAATGCATACTCTTAGTTCTTAATACTGTGTAGTGCCCCCTTTAGCATCAATGACAGTGTGCAGTCTTTTGTAATAGTTGTCTGTGAGGCCCCGCAATTCTTGCAGGTGTTATAGCTGCCCATTCGTCTTGGCAAAATGTCTCCAAGTCATGCAAAGTCATTGGTCGTCTTGCATGAACCGCACGTTTGAGATCTCCCCAGAGTGGCTTGATGATATTAAGGTCAGGAGACTGCGATGGCCACTCCAGAACCTTCAACTTTTTCTGCTGTAACCACTGGAGGGTCAACTTGGCCTTGTGCTTAGGGTCATAGTCATGCTGGAAAGTCCAAGAGCGTCCCATGCGCAGCTTTCGTGCAGAAGAATGCAAATTGTCTGCCAGTATTTTCTGATAACATGCTGCATTCATCTTGCCATCAATTTTCAAAAGATTCCCCGTGCCTTTAGAGCTCACACCCCCAAATACATCTGTGAGCCACCACCATGCTTCACAGTGGGGATGGTATTCTGTTTACTATAGGCCTTGTTGACCCCTCTCCAAACATAGCGCTTATGGTTGTGACCATAAAGCTCTATTTTGGTCTTGTCACTCCAAATTAGTGTGACAGAAGCTGTGAGGCATGTCAAGGTGTTGTCGGGCATATTGTATTGCTTTGCTTTTTTGTGGCATTGGCGCAGTAAAGGCTTCTTTCTGGCAACTCGATCATGCAGCTCATATTTGTTCAAGTCGTATTGTGCTCCAAAATGTGATGTGATGTAAAATTTTCCAATTTGTAAAATAAGATTAATCTTGCCAGCATTAATAATGCAGTTTTCAGTAACCAATGCTATTGAGTCAACATGGACCAATATCCATAAGGATTGCTTTCAGCACCTTGCTGAATCCATGCTTCAGAATTCAGACAACCAGACACTAGATAGCTATAATAATGTTTATAACAATATTGGTCTTAAAACTTAGTTTCAACCAAGCTGAAGCCAGTGCCCAGGCCAAGTCCGATGTCACATAAATGTAATGAGCCTGAACTTGAAAATCGGTCAGATTTTTTAAAAACAGCTGCATCTTTCCCTAGGCCATGTTGCTATTTTGCTTTCAATTTAATCTGCTGTAAAACAACGACAGAGACGTAATCATGGAGTTGTTTTTAAACTCCCAGATCTCCACCTGCCTCCACAACAGATCTGGCCTAATATATGGACAGCACTATCCTGACGATTTCAATGTAGACTAATACTGATGATCTTTTTTATCAATTTAGCATTGTTCTCACAATTTGCTCCTGAATTATTTATTGTTATTAAAGCCCTGCTTTATAACAGTGACTCCCTAAGGACTCTGGACAGTCAATGTTGGATGTGTCTTCTGATGCACAGCCTTCTCTTGTGGCTCTTACCACAGTGCTCGCTCACTCAGGAAGCTTAGATAAGAGTCTTTATATCCTGAAAATATTCACTCTCTGGCCTTCTAACTCTGGACTTGTGCTCACTGTCACGTAAGCCAGTACATGGACATGCTAGTTTGCGATGAGTAAAACAACACTTTTCGATGACTAAACCCCGAAACAAGACGTGCTGGCCAACTGCAACGCTCTTCGCAGAACCCTTTTGCTAATTCAACAGCAGGATTCAAACCATGGTTTCACAGGGACTTTACCACTGAGCCATTCAGTGACATTTTTAGGCAAAGTCAGTGAACCAGATTCAAGCCCTGGCTGCAGCAGTACACGTGCACTGGAAGCTGTGGCCCTCACTACCGGATGAATCCAGGCCATAACACAGACTGTTTCACTTAGTCTACGTTTTGAAACATGATAACCAGCAATTTTTGTTTTCAAAATTTCTATTCTCAAGAGGGCAAACCGCTTTAACCCTGCGAGCAACTGTCAACAAACACAGCCAAAAGCCATTCTAACTTTTTTGATTGTTTATTGTTCTTTCAGCATGATTACAGGTTATTAAAAACAGGTGTCATTAAAATACTTACTCTTGTATTACAATTATAAAATATACCATGAATAAAGTGCTAAAAATGTCAAACTTTTTGTAACTATAAAAGTGAATATCAAGTGTTGGGTAATAAGTAGCAGATTTTTCATTACGTTTTAATATGGAAAATGTATTATTCCAGTAATATGAGGAACATTATGTGCATTAGAATGTGACAGATCTCATTTCCTACTGGCGTCAACGTGGGACTGGAGACAGGTTCTATAGAGGACGGAAGGTTGGGTTAGTGATAGAAACATTGTACTGTAACACTCATAGGATACCCATAATTTATAGACTGTCATATAGACGAGTTCCCAAACTTTTTTCTCTACAACCTAACTTTTCACTATTGAAAATATTTTACCTATAATTACATAAATCTGACAACTAGTATAAATTGGGTTCATATGAAAGACCTTGGAAGAGGTTATTGTTTTGAAACTAATTTCCTACAATTTTACATAGTTTCACAACACTAATTTGATCATTTAGGCTATTTAGACCTGATCTCTCCATACATTATAGTATCAAATATGATTTTTTTTTTATTTATATAAAAAAATCTAATTCTAGATACTGTCTTTTACTAAAAGAGGTAGGCACAAATGATAGGAACCATTACATTGTATAAGTAACCTCAGGCTAAGCCAATTACTTTAGAAGGATGTACTTTACTAGCAGATTCTGAAAGTTTTTGAGATGCGCATTATAGTTTTTGAGATGCATATACTTTTTGAATTTGACATCTCATTTCATTTGACTGTTATGAATCGGTATAAAATAAAGAGAACATAAAATGTGTTTAACCCTAAAATCAGGGAATGTCCTGATTTTGGGCAACTTTAAAGAAGGTATTACACCTGCATGAAGTTGGCCCCCCATCCAACACAAAACTTTGGCAAAATAGGCACAATCATTTGTGCTCCAATAATTAAATGTCTAACATATGAAATACCGAAACAGCACAATTGAAAATTTAAATGGCACAAACCGACACAAAGCACAAACAAATGAGACTATTTTGATTGATTTTGGAGGATGTTGGGGGGCTGAGTGACATCAGAATGACCTACACTATTTTATTTAATATCTAAAAAATGACTGCAGGACAAACAAAAATGTTAACAGCACAATCAAAGCACAAACGAATGAGCCTATATTGATTCAATTTTAGCATGTTGGGGGGCTGAGGGATGTCATCACCAATAACTAAATGTCTAAATAATAAAATACCGAAGTAGCACAAACGAAAATTGTAATGGCACAAACTTGCACAAACAAACGAGACTATTTCGGTTGATTTTGGAGCATGTTGGGGGGCTGAGTGACATCAGAATGAAATATTCTTTAATATCTTTAAAATGATAGCAGCACAAACAAATATTTTAACAGCACAAACCAGCACAAACGGAGCACAAACGATTGAGCCTATTTTGCCAAAGTTTTGGTTTGGGTGGGGGGCCAACTTCACGCAGTGAACTGACGGGTCAATCGATCCCAGTGAAGACGACATCATCGCTTGACAAATTTATTCACATGTTCTAATGACAAGGAGCCAGCGGCATTCAGTACTGCAGAAAGTGTGACGTCTCTTCCAACAACAGCTAGCAGGATCTTTTCACTATTCTGAACAGTACAAAAGCCTAATCCTACAATACCAAGACACAACTTAGGTCAATCCATGTTGGTTTAGTAACATAGGGTCTGGGTATGAACTTGTTTGCCTAGAATGATTAGTCAATTGGTAAAATACATTTTTTTCTTGTTTCTCGTAGTGTTTAAAGTTTTTGATTAATGTTGCTTACAGCACTGTTTTCAGGGCTGCATTTGTTGTTGAAAAAGGCATTAATGCTTGGAATCATATTTCTTGTGTTAGAAATCATCCGTTTCGTATAGTGGTAGAAATAATGATCCGTACCCGGTTGTCAAGGGAGAGAGTAATTCAATTATTTATTGCAGCATTTGATAGTCGAGCTTATAATAATGATACTCGTTCCTACAAACTCGAGCTCACTCATTCTCATCTCAAAGAAACTTCCGGTTGTACCTCAGCTTTATAGACATCCCATACTGAATACACATTAGCCCATTGGGTATTTACTGTCACGCTTTAAATGAACATGACTTCCTGTGTACAGATGTGTGATAAACAGATGGTCTTCCTGTGTGATAAACAGATGGTCTTTTACTATCTAAACAAGCATAAACCCTGACACTCCCCCTATCAAACATTTAAAGAAAAACATTACAAGTTTGATAAAACATTACAAGAACAATAATGAAAAGAAAAGGCCCATACACTTGTTAGAAATGACTAAGACAAAACAACAAAAAGGAGTATCTGACCAATGAGGTCTTATTGTTCCTCAAATGAAAATGAATGTAGACAAGACAATTGACACACCCCACTCTGACACATAACTCAATGTATGAAGTCATCAATCCCTCCTCCAGCTCAGATTATACGGGTTGAGAAACATATTGACATCAACAGGCTACTGTCAGTGTTAACGGTGTTCAGCAGAAAATCTGACGAAAACATGACATCATGATTAAACATTCCCTCTAGTCCACTGAACAATCAAAACCCCCCTTGTCCATATTATGATCCATGCGACAATATCATAAAAAAGACCTGTGCATATTCTGTTGTACCTGTGAAAGATTCTACCTTTAAAATAGGGAAAACTTCTACCTTTAATAGGGGAAAATTCACTATCCAAACATACCATGACAGCCGTTATAATGTAGATCATTAAGCATCATCACAACTACGTCGAAGTCCAATATTGGGATTGTCATCGTACAGAGTTTATCACCTGTCTTGCGAGAAACAAACCTACATACATATGAAATCACCATATCAGTTAATTTAGGAAAGTCTTAGATTGTAAGGAATGAAGTTAGTTTCCAATCAAGTGTCCTTTAGTTCTTGTCTTCAGTTTTCTTTGTCTTGTATCAATGATGTAAAGTTCCAATATCAGTTATTGCAGTCAGTGCGATGTGGACCCAGCAAAGAGAGATGCGTACAGCCTATTCAGACAAGTCTCCATAATAGTCTGTCAAAGTTCCTTTTCCATCCAGAACTGGCTTGGTTGATGTTTGACTCCTTGTGCTATATTAATGCCCGATAGCCACTAGCAGTGGAATAAGACTGTCAGACTTGACTTTGCTTAGCCAAATCAGAAATGGTTAGATCTATTCAATTCAACCATTAAAATGTTAGACCTTACATTATTTTTTCCCCAAATAAACCAATTAAAAACATCCTGTAAATGTAAAACATAACAGATGCCAATGCTCCGTTATAACTATGCAAACAGGAAAACTCAATTTTTTACGTAACTCCTTATAAATACCAATTTGATTTGCCTTGAGCCCTAAGCTCAACTCTTTCCAGCCATAATCAATTATCATATCATACATCCCCCCTGCCTTCACTTCATGAAGTCAATGGAAAGTGACACCATGAGTGAATGCAGAACAATGACAAAGACGGTCACAGGAGGCGCCATCCTGAACCCGCACTGGCCATCTTTTCAGGACGGACATGAAAAATAGAGAATTGTCAGTAGGGATGGATCTAGAATCCATTCGATAAGGAGTTGTATCCTGTATAGTCATCAAAACAAAGTGAAAATGTAAAAAACACAAACATTCACTAACACCATCAAAGACATCAATGTGCAACACGGTCGCTTGTGCGAAGGAATAATAAACCATATAAACAAATTTGTCTAACATAGCTAAACAGCTCTCAAATTTGTCTTTACCACAGTACCATCACACAGGCAGGCGAAATTGGCTATCATGTATTCATAATATCCTGTACTTTCTTGGCACATGCCTAACTAAATTGGTTGGCCCCCTAGGGGATAAGCTGCGCAACTAAATAATAGGAGTGAAAAACTCCAGCCCATGTTGCAGTGGTTTACCTACTGCAACCACCGCAGGGCGATTGTATTAGCATAGCTACAGCACACAAATTTAGCATTTTTACAGGACAATGGCCAAACTACCTCATGGCATACAAACAGTGTCTTGGATTAACCTCCTAAATTTTAGGGATTTCACAAACTTTGATTCATTTCTATTTTACTTTAAATAGTGGTGGTCAGCCAAGCCCTAAATCATATTTTTATGCATTTTTTTCACCATGCCTGTGGTTCTATTGATTGTCCTATCAGCAAAAATGGGGGATGACTTTAGGTCTCCACCCTCACTTCAGTTGGTTTCAAAACCATACATTTCAACAACAAAGCTATTGAGAGGAAAATATTAAGCTTTCACTTAATGTTTGATTATCCCAAAACTGAATATACTTGTGTTGGGGAAATTACCACAGATGAGACCATTCTGAACACAAATGTAAGTCTTAGTAATAGGCTACTCTGATGTAATGGGAAAGGTTGGTAGAGGCCATCCCAGTGGGTCTGCCCCCATTCCTGAAGCCCTAAGCTTCACCCATTTATGGTGAGCCATTAAAAAGGCAAAATGTTTGTTTAAAGTATATGAAATTTAAATTCCCACACATTAAAAAGCTATTGTAGCTTCGAACATTGTAGCAAGATATGTTCGATTTTTCAACTTAGCCGATATCCTTCGTTAACTGAAGATTTATAGTCCAACCCATCTAATATTGTTGCGGTTTGTAAAAATGTGCTTATCTTTATCTACACAGCAACTCAACATTAGGGTGGAAATTAAGAAAACTCTTAAGAATGGCAATGTAGACAGAAAACAGATGTATGATGTCACTAAAATCAAGGAACAATAAGTAATCCAAAGGACACTCAATGTAGGCCTTAAACACTGTTACATCAATACCCTATTTATTCATTAGTCAATTTACCATTTTAGAATTTAAACTCCATTAACGAGTATCAGGCGTTAGTTTTAAAACACAAGTATTATCCCAGTTATCGTTGGTAAATACAAATAAGAAACTATATTATTTAACCAAACTCAATTCAGCATTTAAAATACAACATCTAATTGTATTGTGGGGAGTAAACTCGCTTTAGCTGTATTAACCTCTTTTATAGGCTATGACTATATTGGATTCATATTCAGTCCTCATGGGACACAGCATGTCTCCTTAACGTTAAAGACTATCACCATGTGGATTCTTCATTCTACCACTTATACAATATATAAGGAGAGAGAAAACAATATTTTAACCTTTTGTAAGAAAACCATGAGACTATTTTACCAGATTAGAAAATCACCATTGTACACATTTCTAATTCATCACTAGGTTTCAGATGTACCCACTTGTGGTAGCGAACAGCTCAGCACGCAACAGATGGTTACCATGCGGTGGGCCTTGGTTAAGGCCTACACACATTGTTGTGAGACCCCCCTTGAGGCCTTACGGTTTTAAACATTATCAACAACGCAATAAATACTTTGACTCAAAATTACATAGTGAACATGACAAAGCACAACAACCCAGATAGCACACATACGTCTTGCCAATGTCGGCAATAGATCGGAAGATCGAAAGCGGTTTAGAGCGTGAAGTGGAGGTCGGCTGTACGTGTGAACGATCGAAAGAAATGTGTGGCCAGGAAATGGGTCTGCGATGGGCGGTTCTATACGTTTACTCTGGCCAGACCAGCATCTGAAAGGAATTAACTTAAATAGACATGGTGATTAACCTACCAGAACACAGGTGCGCACAGTGAACATACACATGCCATGATCCAGGGCTGCTTGGAAACCAGAGCATGGCACCTGGACCATGACACAGCTTGACCACTATTTTCATATCTTCTATTTGTGTCCCAACAGCGAGTTGGAGGCCAGGAGTGGAGGTCCAAGCTACAACTTCAAGTCAAATGGGAGAATGTAACACTCTTGGAAGTAGGTTGAATGAGTATAACACAACAGTCCTGTAGTCCTGTTATACTTTCAATGTTACTCAGCCCTGTCCTTGTCTCTTCTAGCTCCAAGACCTTGTTTTCAGACCTGTGAGCAACGTGTCCCACCAAACTATACAGGTACTTGTTGTTTAACATTTTAAATAAAATGACTGGAGGGTCCCTTGGAAATACTTTTAAAGACTTCGCACCTACTTCAAACACCTGATTCGACTAAAATGTTAAAGTAGTTTGACAACCCCTAACAGTACGAATGTGCAGTTTTAATGCTTTGTTTGCATTTCAAAACTCAAAAGTTGTCCTCAACCGGAGACAGAATGTTAAGCAAACCGTTTGGTGTGTGTTCGAGAAGGTCTTCACACTGGACTTTGCAACCCAACTGAACTGGTGCAGGAGGGGGCAGAAGACTGTCATCCGGTCAATGCCACTGAAGGATGCTATTATGTGTAAGTTCAACACTTGCTTATTTTTATAGAAGTTAAACATTGGTGGACAAAATCAACTCATCATTGGAAATGTGGATGCTGCCCATACTTCAGTGTTTTCTCTGGAAATGTATCTTGCTGTGGTGGGAATGTTGTTGAGCGGGGCTGCCCTCCATCTATTCGCTCTTCCCTTTCCTTCCTCACTTCCTCTTCTGTTATCTCCACCTCTTCTTTCCTCTCTTCTATCCTCTATTCCACAATGGTCTACTCTTTCCTCTTCCATGTACCTTGTTGGCACTCTACTTTCTGTACCACTCTGTCCCTCATTATCAAGACTATTGTCTCCCCTGCCTACTGAAGTAATGCATACACATCTTATGAAAATGCAGAGCATAAACTTTGAGACGGTAATAATAATTTCACCTAATAAGGTTATTCAAATTCAAGTATAATACATAAATTAATCCAACTTTAAAGTTGCCTGACACTTGTCCCTGCTCCCCATTCTCTTTTGTTGCAACGGCTTAAACTATTTACTCCGGAAGAAAACCACATTGAAAACCAATACATTTATATTGCATTTAATGTTGGATGAACAATCATGGATAAGCATGGAAATAGTACTGTTACTGTTAGCTAGCCAAACTTGCTTTACCTAACGTCTGTGTTTCTCAGTACGTGTCAGTATAACTGGGGATACAATTGTGGCAGCAATATTGATAGCCACATCTTCTGGTGACTGGCCTTTTCTCTCTGTCTATAACGTGTGTTCCTCTGATGACTGGCCTGATCCTTCCGTCGCCTTCCTGCTGGCAAACACTCTGATATCATTTGTTTAGCGTTGGGAGAACGAGAGTTGTTTTGAACGCGATCAGGACGTCTGTTTTGCTGTTTCAACTCGTTTGCTTACAGCGTATTGGTAGCTCGGACTATGGCAGTGTGATCTGCATTTCTCAAATTGCATGCAGAAAATCGCTCAACGCGCTACATACCATAAGAACGGTTTTGTAGTGACAAATTGTGTACGCTGTGAAACAAAAAAACTTGCAATTTTTTTTCTTTATGTGGCGCCATCATGTTAAATTGAACGCTACATAATCACTGTTATACTTCTTGAAATCGCTTATTTTGTCTTTCAGGTTCTGTTCTTAAAAACCCACGTTTGCCAGGAATTACTGAGGTCGAGGTTGAAAGGGCGGGGACGGCAGCTGGAGGGAGAGACCTGCGGAAGAAGAGGATGATTAATTTGTAGCCTATATAGTGCACAATTGTTGGGTGTTTTTGTTTAGGCTTCTTTTGTTTTTTCTATGTTTGTTAAATTGTACATTCTGTAAATAAAGTTCATACCTTTGGTCTTTATCTTGTCTCTTCACTTTATGTCCGCAGTAGATTTATTAAATGTCGGCAGTCGATCTATTAACAGTCGACAGTAGAGCTATTAAACGTCGGCAGTAGAGCTATTAAATGTCGGCGGAGAAGCCGGGAAGCGTCGTTCAAACATCGGCGGAAGGGTATATTCAACGTTTACTTGAGGTCTTGCCGATGAGCAGCCGAAGTCTATACTGCATTCCACCGACATCTCGTGTATGTCGGGCCGATATCGGTAAGACGTATGTGTTTTATCTGGGAAAACAAGCTATTTCTTGAATACCTATTAAAACATGTTCAAGCATGACAGAACAAAAAAGGCTATTTCGAATGCCTATTAAAACATGCTATATACCAACAAAGTGCTTTTCAAACTACATGTAATATGCAATATTCGATTAAATGAACCTGGCAAAGTACCAAGGAAAGTGATCAAGTTTCCTTAATAAGTTCCAGCTTCATTCAATAGTTTGGTATGATACATTTTTGGAAAAAAACATTTAAGAACTCTGAATCAATGATTATGAAAGCTCACGTTAGTTCAGGGTCCAGGTCCCCATAACAGAGACTCCATCTTGAGACTACTGTCGGTCGGCCAGGTGGTCAAACGAAATGAATCGCGTCCATTTTGATTGTCTCCTTTCCCGGTCATCTTAATTTTCTTTTGTTCCAACTTCGTCTGGATCCATTCACGAATTCCTCAGAATCCATCTTGTTTAGTCGGAAAACGTTCTTTTTCTTTCTGTCCATCTGGAGTCCAGGCATCGTTGTTAATGATCCTTTTCGTTCTTGATGGTGTCCTATTCGCGCCAGGATTTTTAAACATGAACGCATCATACGCGCCAGAGGCTGCAGTCCTCTTGTTGTATTTGTATAACTGGACGGCATTATATTTTACTTGTACAAGTCACTGTATAACCGCCGAAAAATAAAATATCACACTCTAATACTCAAAAGGAAAATAGTGTCATCATACTATGGCCACATGAAATACAGTTCAGCACTGAAACACACTGGTCAACGTCCCACTAAATTGAGACGGACTGTCCATGGCCATGGACAGATTCCACACGATGAAAATCGCGGCCCAGTTGGGTCGTCATAGGGCTTGAGTCGACTACCAAACAATATTGACAGTTCGTTATATGGTGTAACTTTACGACTCACTGTTCATCTGTATAACCAAGAACTCGTTCGGTTAGCCAGTTAGCTAGTTAGCATGTTAGCTCAGAAATTCCGTCCAGTAGATCTTCAGTAGAATCGATTAGATTATCCATCCGGTCGCGGCAACATGCTTTTAGAAAAGAAATAATGATCCGCACCCGGTTGTCAAGGGAGAGAGTAATTCAGTTGCAGCATTTGATAATCATGATGTTTGTGGCTCGATACTCGTTCTTTCAAACTCGAGCTCACTCATTCTTATCTCAAAGATTTCCTGTTGTTGCTTTTTTTTGAGCTTTAGGCTGTACAAGGGATTTGTGACAACTGCAGATGTAGAAAGGGCTTAATTAATGTGATTGATTGAGAAAGGACACCTAAAGTTGCCCTCCACCAGGAAGTTGGACACCACCTGGACAGTGCAAGCAAGGCAGGACAAAAAATTTTCGGACATTGAAGGCTGAGCTGAATGAGATTAATAAAATATTGAGATAAATACTACCAGAATGTTGGCATCTGAGACATTACCTCACGTAACATATTTGATAAATAATAGTCTATTATGCATTTAAACATTTCTTTATTACCCTCATAATTATGAGAAAAAAAATGTGAGTGGAAAAAAAGTCATAAGTCATTCTACTTAACGGATGGGAGACTACAGACCTCAAACTGTCCCCATATTACATTTTGAACCAGTGACGGCCTCAAAACCGACAGCCTTTTTATTCTCACGCTATAATGCAGTTTACAACATTCTCAGCCATCTTCCCCATCTGTATACAGCTCTGACCACATTACGTGCAGCACACTAAGGTTATCTCCAACCACGCGTCTCACACGCTGCTATCCAGCCACTATGTGACAGCCATTTCCTGTTAGAAGAACAGCCTTTTACCATGTGTCAGTCTGATACCAAGTACCTGTCACAGTTTTAATTTGATCTATACTGACGTTATTAATGTTGTTGGTGGACCCACGCTCATTGCAATTTAATACAACATTTGGGGGAGTTTACCAACTGTCTGTTGCTGGATATTCAAATGAGAATCAAATAAGTTAGACAGAATCCACTGTGGTTTCTTTCCTTCTTTCCCTTTTTAAATATTTGCATAAAAAATGCCATAGGCTTAACCTCAGATAAGACAAACAAGAAGGTATATCATCAGTGCAAAGAGGAAGTATTTGA
Organism: Esox masquinongy; assembly: GCA_016801175.1. Lineage (NCBI taxonomy): Eukaryota > Metazoa > Chordata > Actinopteri > Esociformes > Esocidae > Esox > Esox masquinongy. The sequence continues at coordinate 18,870 of JACXGI010000909.1, forward strand.
AAAGGAGCCCAGCCTAATTTGGCTTACCTACAGCTTCAATCCAAATAAAACTGGCAAAAGCTTATTCTGGCATGATTTTGCAGGGGTCTGTTTCACTAAACATCTATAAAAATACTTAAAATAATTTTGTCAGAGAAATTCTTTTTCACCATTATCATTAATGCAACCAAAATTAGGTCACTACTTTGGATTAAATCAAATCTTTACAGCCATGTGCCAGGATGTGACGTTATAGAGAGACCCTCAGGTTAAGAAGAAAGGTTTGCAAGTCTCTTAGAAAGGTTTTATCCAGACATCGTTAAAATATGTTACTGTGAGAGAGGTTATCTGGTAAAACATTGTCATTCAAACATTCTGGTAGCTCCATATTGCTAAACAGTTGCACTCAATCTAAATGTCTTTCTATTTAGCTATTTATTCATGTAGTTGTAAAAACATGCATTTGTGGAAAATAAGGATTATTTTTATTTCTGTTTTGCAGTTTTGTGCTTTATAGCATCCAACTGCTGATACTGAAAACACTTTAGTTAAAAATGACTATCCAATTTTAATGTAGAGATGCGTCTTTTTAATTACAAGCTCAGACTTCTAATTTTGAGTCATATTTGCTTTTGCCTTTATCAAGATTTTTTTTGTAACAGGACAAAAATTTGGGGATCTCATAATCTACGGTACATAATATCATTAAAAGATTCAGAGAATTCTCTGTATGCAAGGGACAAGGCCAAAAACAAAAATGGGATGGTCGTGATCTTCAGGCCCTCAGGCAGCACTGCATTAAAAATAGACACAATTCTGTAGTGGACATCACTGCGTGGGCTCAAGAACACTTCTGAAAACCATTGTCTGTGAACACAGTATGTCGACATTTGTGGATGCAGCGAGTTTTAACAAAAGTTAAAACTCCACCATGCAAAGAAGAAACCATAAATAAACAAGATCCAGAAATACCGCTGCCTTCTCTGGGCCCAAGCTCATTTTACAACAGCATGGCTCCAGAATAAAATAGTAAACTAGCCTGCCTGCAGCCCAGACCAGTCACCGTTTTAAAACATTTGGTGCATTATGAAACAAAAAATACAACATAGGAGACCCCGAACTGTTGAGCAGCTGAAATCCTATATTTCAGCTGCTCAACAGTTCCTATAAATCACTTATTAAACTACAGCAATTGATCTCCTCAGTTCCCATCACTTACAAGTATTGGTAAAAGAGGTGATTCAACACAGTAGTAAACATGCCCCTGTCCCAACACAGGGCACCACTTCGAGTCAGACACCAGCCAGGTGGAGGAGGGGTACAGTTATGGGCTGCTATTATTAAGGATGAGGTAGTTGGACCTTTTCAGGTTGAAGATGGACTGAAACTCAACTCCCATACCTACTCTCAGTTTCTGGACGATGCTTTCTTCAAGCAGTGGTACAGGAAGAAGTCCTCAGCATTCAAGAAGGCCATGTTCTTTATGCAGGACAATGCTCCATCACATGCATCCCAGTACTCCACTGCTTGGCTAGAAAGCAAGGGCCTCAAAGATGCCCGAATAATGACCTGGTCCCCTTCCGTACCAGAATGAAATACTATTGAGAACTTGTGGACCCTTCTCAAATGTGAGATTTATAGTCAGGGAAGACAATACACCTCTTTGAACAGCATTTGGGAGGCTGTGTTTGCTGCTTCAGCGAAAGTTGATCGCGAATAGATCAAGAAACTGACAGACCATATGGACAGAAGGCTCATGGCAGTTATTGAAAAGAAGGGAGACCATATCGTTCACTGAATATTTTTGAAAGGCCAGAAATGTTATTTAATTTTCATTTTGTGTTACTAATTTGTTGCACATGCTCTAAAATTTGAGAATAAACAAGTGAGTTGGAAAAATTATTTTTGTAATTTAGTTGCCTAATAATTCTGCACACTAATTGTTGCCTAATAATTGTGCAAACTTATGTATTCCCCTAAGATCAAAACTCACTTTTCCTTTGTTAAACATTCAGGTTTGAGGTTAAATTATATTTTGGATTGACTATGAGCATTGTGTTTGTTCAACAATAAAATAAATCTTGAGGAATACGATTTGCCTAATAATTGTGCACGCTGTGTATTAACAGGCCTAAGGAAATGACTGCCTATAAAAAATGTTAATATCATTGATGTGATCAACCCTAAACAAGTGACTCTATTAGCCAAATAATGTGATTCATCATGAATGTAAAATGGATTCATTGATGTAGTTATACAAATTGTTTCTAACGATGAGCTGCTGGTAAACAATAATGCAAGAATCTCGCAATCTGAAAGAGGTACAGTATAACACAGTAATAGTCATTCAGCGCAACCAGGAATTATCATTTTGGTACAACCAGTGTTTTTAGTGTTAAACTATAATACAATTATTTGATATTGTCAATAAGAGCAGCTCAGTCTTTGAAATAAAACAGATTTTTTTAAATCAATTTGAAATGTATTGTGACAAAACCTGAAAGTTAATAAATAGCACTTGAGAGAACATATTTTTTTTTTTTACCATATTCATAATTGACCCATAATTATGTTTGTCCCATGGTGAAAACGCTGGCGGACAACATGATTACCTAAATATAATTCCTAAAGTTATGAGGAATAGACAAAAGCTACAGTATAGTGGGTCTGCACACAAAATAGTTCACAAAATGCATGCATATTTTTCCATTATTTTTCCTTGAGTAGCCTTAACACAGAGTAGAATTTGATAAATGTAGTTCTCTCCAAAGAATGTGGTGCATCTGAGCTCATCAAGCCTGAAGAAATGACAACCTATAAAAATGTAGCATATCTTTCTGATGTTATAGTTGAATCCAAAGAGAGTTTAATGAAGATGAACGCCAAATGATGATGTTCTGTGAGATGTTCTATTGGCACATTTTGAGGCTGACCAGTATACAACCAGTCACAACTGTTTACACATCCTGCATGAGAGAGATAAGAACCCTGGTGACAGATGGTTACCAAAGAGTACTGTGTGTTGTCAGGATGTATTTAGCCCATGTCACTGAAACCCACTGATGTAACCAATCTCTTATCCTTTGAGATGGTTTGCCAAGCCTTTATTGAGCTGTTTTGTGAGTTGCTTTTTTGGGGAGTTTCTGACATCGATCTCCTAATTCCGCAAGGAAATCGTCTGCAGTTCCTGTTTTTCTCTACACTTTTGCCTTCTCATCACTTTGATAAAGGTTCACCTTTGTTCCATCTGTCCATAAAACTCAGGTCCAAGATTGTACTAGCGGATCTCTTCCTCATAGCATCCATGAATCTGATATTTTCAGGCCAAACCAGGGGAAGTTAAACGACTGCTTTCTGATCACTAATCTGGATAGCACACCCACGTTATTAATAACTGCGCTGGAACACACAACTGCACAGAACAAAGTATTTGTGTTTTTACCGGAGTTTTATTTTAATACAAGCCTGCAGGCAATCCTTCTCTATGCAAGTAGAGAAGGATTGCTAAGAACATTAAAAAAACACATCCTATTTACAGTGATACAAACAGCTCAACCCCTCCAACTGTTCCTCCCCTCCATTCATCCAAGTTATTCTGTAAGTTCCTACTTGGCCGTGACTTAACCCCATGTCCTTGGGTGCTTCCTCACTATCAGGCAGCTGCGCCTCTGTTTCTGAGAGACTGGCAAGAGTGAAACCTACCAAACTCCAACCATTCCCATGCTCTTGTTCAGTTATCATGTGCAGACCTAGCCTGCTACCCCTACTTTTTTTCCATTCCATTCCTTTCCATTTACGCACACGGTTATTTCGCTTATCTCCTTCTCATGATTATGGTGTATGTCCTGTCTTTCCTTGGACACCCATCTGCCTTATCTTGCATCCTTGCTTTTCTAACAGTTGAACCTTGTCTAATATCAATATTGTCATATTTCCAAGCCGCTATTGTGTAATTAAGAAACTGGAATTACTCTTCACTTAAGGTCATTAACCCCATTTCAACTTTTGTCATCAATGTGTCTGTGGCATCTGTAGAATTGTAGTGACCATGGCAATGACTCAATTGAGCGACGGAGGTACTATCCATGAGTAGAACCTCACTTTTTCTCACCACAGACTAATGTCCAGAGCTCTTGGCCTACGCTTCCTGCCTGACCTCTCCGTAGTCTTTAAATTCCTGAGAGCTCACTCCTACTGATGAAAAAACAACAGTAAACTTTATTGAAATTTTCTAAGACTGAAGTAAAGGGTTGGAACCACCATATAAAGCATGTTCAGCCCAATATATGATTGAAGTCTGGGGACTGAACAAGGGGAGAATGTCACACTCAACAAGCTATAGGCATGACATAATATGAGTATTATGGTATCTGAACCTTACATCCTATATATAAGCCACAGAATTACATGAAGATACAGCTCTGGAAAAAATTAAGAGACCACCGCACCTTTTTCTTTCCTTTCCAAAAAAAATTGAAAAGGAAAGTTTTGAGTGAGGAACAGAAGTGTTCAATTTTCAGTGGTGTTTTAATTTTAACCATTCTGTTCCTCACTCAGAACCTTCCTTTTTGACTTTGGAAAGGAAAGAAAAAGGTTCAGTGTGGTCTCTTAATTTTCTCCAGAGCTGTATATTCTATCTAGACCAGATACACACGTAGATATCTGATGGACAAATCCTCTAAATAGGCCTGACTCAATGGAATATATCTGACTGAAACATCCCCCATGCAGGCATGACACATAAATATTGCTGACTGACACTTCCTCTTCATGGTCCATTCTACTTTATTTCACTGCCATTGTGATGGCCAGTTCCATGCAGGCCTCAATGTAATTGAGGACATTACACTCCCACATTCACTAGATAACAAGTTGCTACACATACACCTGTATATACACTCTCTTAAAATTGAACAAGAATAGACATTTAAGGCAAAAATCTGTATCAAACCAAAGGTAAACACAACAAATATACAAAATGTATATAATATACATAAATGTATAGACAGCAGGCCTTGTTACAGTGGCCCAGAAGTGCAAAACACAACCAAAAATACAATAACACACCTGCAATAAAAATACTCCCCCCAATACCGCGAAACATAACCACTAATACAATGACACCCTCCCAACAGAAATACTCCTCCCAGTAATGGTAAACATAATCATTAATAGGATGACAAGGTACCCCGATACTTTGTCTCTCCTTTAGGAAATGAGTCAACATATTTACATAGCTAATGTCCATGTATTTGTGAGCCTACATCACATCTCAAATGGTGGACTACATATTTGTGTAGTCCACTATACTCCACCAGCGTCTTTTCATTTCGTCTGCATCTGACAAATGTTCTTTGTGATCCAAACACCTCCAACTTAGTCTGTCCATAACACTTTTTTCAGGTCTTCCTCTGTCCAGTTATGAGGCCACCATTTATTCATCTACAATTACACAGTTTCTTTGAAATGTTATGTGATAACAGATCTGCTGATGGTGTGTAATTTTACTCGGGTACTTTGGTTACGGTAAAAACCTGTTTGAAAAAAAAACCCTGTGTGATCAGAAAAATCAGTCAGAGGGCATACATCCTGAGGCTCATGAACCATAGTTGCTATGATGGAACAGTAATATTATCCTCAATCAGACGTCGCAAAATCGGTGAGCTGGGAGCCGCACCTTCCGTGCTATAAAATACACCTGTATTCACTAATTACGGAACGGCTGTTCACTGTGACTTGTCTGGGTCAGGCCCATGAAGTGTGGTGCTTAATTCCCTCCATCAGGTAATGCAAGTTATACGTATAAAATATAACCCAACTAGGTATTGTTACCACCTGCAGCACAGAAGAATACAGAACACAAAAATGGGGGACTCACTAGGGAAGAAATACTATGCTTTAACATAAGGATTGCTTCAGTTTAAAAAGCATGCATTCTGTAGAAGCAAAGGCTGCATTAGCTTATACATTTATACTGTATGTGTTATACACTTTATCACAATAACAATTCCACTTACATGCTTAACATCTATTACAATATGCTTGTGTATTTCATCATGATCTTGAAACAACAAAATGTGCCAGTATAATCTTTCAAGTTTATAGGCTTGAAGTCACCAACAGCACAGCGCAAAGCAAGCAATCCAGTTAGCACTGCTAGCAATGGTATTTCATTGTTGCTTCAATGAATGAACTGCTACAGAGCCTGATAGATAGCTGTCCATCTCAGTGCACTTCATTATTTCTGCTCTAATAAATATCAAAACATACACTTAATTATAATTAAAATACATACACAGAAATCTGCCTCCAAATAATACATTCACAGAATCTGCCTCCAATGATTCCACTTTGCAATTTAATCTCTCCTGTGCCTCATCTAATGGACCAGAACAAATTCCTAGTTTGTTATGAAACTTACTTGGCAAAAAAACTCTTGTTGTACTGTTAGCCACTCAGCTAACAGTACAACAAACACATGCACACAACACCTGCTCAGGAGTGAGGCATCTCAAGCTGAGCAGTGACCAAACAAATTTATGTCTGAGTTCATTATAAATCGATTTACATTTATGTCTCACAGGATGCCCAGACTAGATTTTTTTTTCTAATTTAAACTGACTTTGATCAATAAGATGGTCAAATATGGAAAATATAATTTGTAAAACACAATGTCAATTTTTTTGTGAAAATTGGACCGATTCCTTATTTTACGAAATGAGTAGCAACTCTAAACCCAAAGTTCCCTTTTGGTCACTCACTTCAGGGCCAGAGAGGGGACAATACATTGTGTAGCTAAGCCAGAGAGATTGAATCCAGGCATGGCTGCCAGGCCACCCGATCCCCTAAGCAGAAAGCAGAAAAACGGACCAGGCTAGGGGCAGTGATATCAAGACAGTGGAATCTCAAAACCAACTGATGTACTCATTTGGAATGCAGCAGCCCGGCTAGTGTTCCACCTTCCCAAATTCTCGCATGTCACCCCGCTTCATCAAACAGTTAGGAGTGTCTGCTAAATGATGAAAATGTAAAGAGTAATCAAGGAAAGAAGAAACAGGCATCACTGATTGGGCAGGAGGAGTGGGGGCGTCTGAATATCCCTCATGGTGGAGTAAACCTCTTGCTGAGGCGAGGGAAAGGCAAGGGGTGGGGGCGCACAAGCAACAAACTGGGCACCTCCCGTCTGTGGGGGACAATGGAGGGAAAAATGAAACGCAACCACCGTCCCAATACTGATATTACAAGCTAGCAGAATGGAAGGACGGGTAAACACAGAGGCACCCCCCCGAAGGACAGGGGCCAGGCCCCAGCTCCACCAACAACTCTGCCTAGAGAATTTGAAACATGGTGCGGTGTGGATCTCTCTGAGGATCAGGAAGAAAGAGGGGACCACAAGGGACCGCACGCCCAGCCGTCAATGAGCGAAACACTGCTGCTCTTTCCCTTCCAGGCCCGACGGGTACAGGTCTTTTGTGAGCCTGGAGGAATAAGGGTGTGACCAAGTCAACTACTCCAGAAAGGATGGGAAATTAAAAAAAGAGAGATCAAGAAACAAATGTTTAGCTATTTTACATGTTAATAGGTTCTAGAGAGAACAGACTGTACACGGGCAGAAAAACTCAAAACCAAGACCGCTTGGGGGATGGAAGTGGGGGTTGCCCACAAGGAAGCCCTCCAGAGCTACCGGAGTCTTACATTTAAATTACATCTACTTCCACTGAAGAGCCAGCCCACAGACCTTACCTGACCATATTCACAAAATATGCATCTTCAAATGACTATGGATTTAATATTGGTCCGTGTTGAGAGGACATAGAGTGGAGAGGACATAGTGATTTTCTCAGATGAATTTGATGTTACAAGGCTGTGACATTCGAAAATAAATTTCCACTGAGAAAGCTGAGAAAAATAAGCTTTGGAATAAACGGTGTTATCTAGAATTGCGAAGAGGTTTATACTTTCTGAATTTTATTTTCAAATATACTTTGTTGAACAAACATAGGCTCCAACATGTATAAGACGTAGTCCCAATTTTGATTTGGATTGTAAATCGAAAGGATGAAATGGTGTTCAAACACAAAATTCTTAACGTCTCTGCTGCTGTTGGGACAATACAACTCAGCTTGTCATGTGTCAAATTTGATTAAAAGAACGGAACAAAAAAACAATATGTGCATCTCTAGGTGCATGTTCGCTCAGTAATACATTGTATCCATATACAAGATAAGCAAAGCGTTACAACTATTTAAAATATGTTGCTAGATACCGTTGCTGCTAAATTGACAAATGACAATTAGGAGAACAAAGTGAAATCCATACCAAAAATATACAGCAGAGTCAACTTCAGTCTTCCTCGTCGAGGAAACAGCAATTTAGCATAAGTCCATCCATTTCTAGCACACCCATTAACATTGCATATTCTCATTATTACATTAAATCTAGACAAAAGCATTCAACATAGATGTTGCATAACCAGTGTCTAACGAGAAGCCTTTTTTCTTACTGAAAGTGGGCGGTGTCTAACGCGTTTAATTAATTGAAACCGTGTACTTCATATACACAAGCCGAAGGCATGAACATCAACGAAAGCGGTTCTTTACCGCGGTAAAGAATATTCACACATTTCATATTCACACATGCACCGGTAAAACTGTTGTTGGTCTGCGGACTGTTAAATCGACGTGCCGGAGAGAGGACCACTTGGGGACCGGGGTAAAAGTGCAGTCCTCAGAACGATGAATTTTTATAATACAGTTGGTTGCTTATTACTTCAAATAGACATTTCAGCATTTCAGATTTTCATCTCAAATCGCACCACTATAGTCTACATGACATGGTCTGAGACCATCAGCTTAGATTGTTCACAAATAATGAAGCATAGATTTGTTACTAATATTTTGATATTTCGTTTTGAAATAGGTTTTTCAATTTCTGGGATATTCATCCCAAATCATATATGTTCTTCATTACATTATCTAAGAGCTTCAACTTAGACCTTTCCAAAATAATGAGGTACAGAATTTTAACAAATATTTTAAAGTTTCTTTTTTAAATAGCTCTTTCAGATTTTGAGATATTCATAAGTGTGAATGTTAATGTATTCACCAAAATGTCTTTTTAATATGTAGTTCTATGTGTTTTTCCATTTCTAGAATCCACTTCTAGTTTTGATTCTCTTTGCCAATGACTATGTTAGATATAGACATGCTCTGGTTAAAAAAGGCATTGGCATTTTTTACCAAAGAAGTGTGAATAGGACCAGTGCAACCGACACTATTTCGCTCAGAGGTAGTCTGGTTGAAAATACTGGGGGCGATAATTGTTTCCACAACTCTGGCTTGCAAAACTCATTATGTCTGTAAAGTTTGTAGCAAATAGATAGTTACCCCAAACGATGTTGCCTACTCGATATGCTTTCTGTACCGATGCCTTGCGGGTGTTGATAGGACTATGTTTAGTGTGAAAATTCCATTTTGACTTTAAAAGTAGTGAAAGTAGTGATTTCTGAACCTGCAATAGTCCTAATTAGCATTGGTAAATTATAACTTGTGTGTTTTTGTTTTTTTGCATGGTGGGACTTTTTAGCTGGAAAGGCATTTCAGATAGATGATAATGTAACCAGAGTGAATGGTGGGACTTTCAGCTGGAAAGGCATTTCAGACAGATGATAATGTAACTCTCCTGAATGAAGTAAACGCATACAGTACAATCCTAAATTCAGCTGCTGTCCTGCTATCAGAGATCCTAATCAATGACTCTGATTGATTTACATGATCAACAGTCTATCTTGGTGTGGCACTTATCAATGATTTACCTGTTGGTTTGTGGCCTCTTTCTCTCTCACCTTGCCTGTTTGTTCATCTCCATCACTTTCCTGCCATGATCATACATAGCATAAACCAAATTCTTAAAATGTTGAACATAAGTTAGCTACATCTAGATGATTCAAATATCTAAACTGAAGAAAAAAATTGCCATCTTTTGTGTGTAGATTGTTACCAAGAACTTTAGCTACAGTACTTACACTCCATTCTTGACTGGTGGTGGCTTGTCCATTACATAGCTAGCTACTTGTAGACCCTCTGGTGAAGACTAAGACAGAGATTGTACAAATCTTTTTAGCAGGCGTTCTTCCTTTCAAGTCATTCACTATCACTTTTTCACACAGCCATAAGAACTACTCAGTGTTATCTAGCAAGCAAGCTACTGTAATGTTTGTTGGATTAAACTTGAAAATAAAGATAGCTACCTAACAACATCTTAACTATTTTTTTAGCCAGTAAAAAACATATATTTTATCACATTCGTTCAGTCTATAGCTATGAAAATGTATTAACGTTTATACACGTTGTACTTACTGTGAAAACAAAACTTATAGCTAAAGTAATCCACTTAGCCAACCTACACTGCTCGTCATGAGAGAATGAATGAGAATGTTGGATTCGGTCACGACTGAGACGTTCCAAGAAGTTTCAAGAAGTGCCGAGAAGTTCCAAAGCGTCATTTTTTTCTTAATGAAAGTATTACGCAAAACAACATTATTGGGGGGGGGCACTTTAACCCGTTTCTAATATTGGGGGGGGGGGCATGTCCCCTCCGTCCCACTGGCTACTACACCCTTGGTTGCAGCAACCTGATTTCATTCCGTTGTATATTGGTCTTGATTACACACAGAGAATCACAGTATAAGGATTATTCATGAAATTGTTTGTATTTCCACATGCACCTGCTATAGGGCCTTTTAAGACGCATAAAACCAGTCATTATCCTCAAAGTCTTTGAATGGACCTGCATTTACATGATTAAAGGCATACATAGTTTGGGTGAAACTTCAAATTACACAAAAACTTTGCTGTTACGAACCCCGTGGCTCTAGCAGTCTAGGGTGGATGGTAAAGAGACCCGTAACATAAAACTCATGCAAAGTGTAATAGTGTAAAGGAACAGTGAGAACAAAAGACACAGACAACCAAAGCTACTGTCAAACACAGAACGTTTATTATAAACACACAGTAAATGGGTTAGTGAAAAGGGGCTGAGCTGGACCCAAGGAATGAAATAATAAAGTCAAAAACCCCTAAACTGAACTTGCCTGCCTCAAGAACAGCTTAGCTGACTATTAACCTATGCAAAAATACAGTGGGTGGTCCGCTCAGTTCTAACTAGTGTTTTTAGACAAAGATTTCCTACGGGTTGTGTATGCCCAACGACAACTTGATAAAAAAACTTTTCCCAGGCACAAACAAAACACACAGGTTAAACAGGGACCTAACAGCAAAAATGGACTAGACAACAGCAAACAAAACACCACAGCAATACATACTCACATGAAACAGGAGATGTATGTGCTAAAACTATGTGGTGTATGAATGAACAAAGGAGTGCCTGTCTGTCAAAAGGATATGTACCACGAGTTGTTGTCTTCATGTGTGATAAAGGAAAAAGTTTCTCTGGGAGTGAAACAACTGACTGGGTTTTTAAACCAGGGGATGTGTGATGTGATTGGGTAATGGACAAAAGGAACAGGTGGTGCAATCAAGAGGAGTGTCCACTGATCGGTCCACCTCAGCAGTTAGAAGATGCACCGATGACTGCAAAGGCAGGACACACCAACGAGAATAATCAGGAACATAAGGGACACCTGTGATTAGGGCAGAAGGAGGGGAAAAACACAAATGCACATATAGGGTACCTGTATGCATAACAGTTGTGTTTCCTACTCTATGTTGGACTTCTGAATGTAGAACTAAAGGCATTCCTAAATGCATCATCATCATCTTCATCCGCTTATCCGGTATCGGGTCGTGGGGGCAGCAGCTCCAGCTGGGGACCCCAAACTTCTCTTTCCCGAGCCACATTAGCCAGCTCTGACTGGGGGATTCCGAGGCGTTCCCAGGCCAGTGTTGAGATATAATCTCTCCTCTTAGTCCTGGGTCTACCCCGAGGTCTCCTCCCAGCTGGACGTGCCTGGAACACCTCCCTTGGGAGACGTCCAGGGGGCATCCTTACCAGATTCCCAAACCACCCTTTCGATGCAAAGGAGCAGTGGCTCTACTCCGAGTTCCTCACGGATGACTGAGCTTCTCACCTTATCTCTAAGGGAGACACCAGCCACCCTTCTGAGAAAACCCATTTCAACCGCTTGTACCCGCGATCTAGTTCTTTCGGTCATGACCCAGCCTTCATGACCATAGGTGAGGGTAGGAACAAAAATTGACCGGTAGATCGAGAGCTTTGCCTTCCGGCTCAGCTCTCTTTTTGTCACAACGGTACGGTAAAGCGAATGCAATACCGCCCCCACTGCTCCAATTCTCCGGCTAATCTCCCGCTCCATTGTCCCTTCCCTCACGAACAAGACCCCGAGATACTTGAACTCCTTCACTTGGGGTAACGCCTCATTCCCTACCCGGAGAAGGCACTCCATCGGTTTCCTGCCTCTCCGGGAACCATCACAATGTCGTGGTGGAGAAGTTTGCGTGTTCTTATGAACCTGAGGGTTGTCTGGGACTTAGTCTCCTGGTAGGGTTTCCCTTAGCAAAGTGGTCTCAGGGGAGGGGCCAGACTAAGAATGGTTCAAAAACACTCTATGCAAAATTGAGGAAGAGGAGGAATTACCCTGCCCGGAGGAAGCCTGGGCCCCCGTCTGGAGCCAGGCCCAGAGGGAGGGCTTGTCGGCGAGCGCATGGTGGCCGGGTTTTGCCACGGTGCCCAGTCGGGCATAGCCCAAAAAAGCAACTTGGCACCCCCCTCTCCATCCTATGGGCCCACCACTCATGGGAGGAACCGCTGGGGTCGGGTGCGCTGCCATATGGGTGGCAATGAAGGCCAGGGGCCTCGACGGACCAGACCCGGGCAACAGGGGCTGGCTCTGGGGACGGGGAACGTCACCTCTCTGTGGGGGGAAGGAGCCGGAACTTGTGAGGGAGATGTAGCGCTACCAGTTAGATCTGGTGGGGCTTACATCCACGCGCAGTCTTGGTTCTGGAACCGTACTCCTGGATAGGGGATGGACTCTATTCTTCTCCAGAGTTGCCCAGGGTGTGAGGCGCCGGGCGGGGGTTGGGATACTCACAAGCCCCCGGCTGAGTGCCGCTATGTTGGAGTTTCCCCGGTGGACGAGAGGGTCGCCTCCCTACGCCTACAGGTTGTGGGGAGGGGGCGGGGGGGACTCTGGCTGTTGTTTGCGCATATGCCCCGAACTGCAGTTCTGAATATTTGGCCTTCTTGGAGACCTTGAATGGAGTCCTGTATGGGGCTCCAGTCGGGGACTCCATAATTCTGCTGGGAGACTTCAACGCACACGCGGGCAATGATGGAGACACCTGGAGAGGCATGATAGGAAGGAACGGCCTCCCTGATCTAAACTCGAATGGTCGTTCGTTGTTAGAGTCCTGTGCTAGTCATGGATTATCTATAACGGACACCATGTTCGAACATAAGGATGCTCATAAGTGTACGTGGTACCAGAGCACCCTAGGCCGAAGGTCAATGATTTCTAAATGCATTTGCATTTCCATTGTGCAAATGCAAGTTTTTCCGTTATATGGCAGGCAAGATAGGTGTGCGAAGCAATGCATTTGTGCACAGTGGCCATTAAGAATTGTATTGTGGTTTGTTTCACCCCTTTTTCAAAAGAATTATTGTACTAAGGTGTGACTATCTGTGAAGAAATAGAAAAGAAATACTGTTATTTAAAATGGTACATCTTTATGTAACCTGTAACCTGTGTCTTTCAATTACGCCTCCAACCCAAAAAGCTATACAGTGGTCCAGATCAATTTCGATTGTTGCCGGTTTCCCTTGTTTGGCGGCCCCCATCCTTTGCATATGAAATAAGATTTAAATTTGGGTTTCCTCAATCACCTTCACTTTCTGAATGAGAACTCGTAGAGTGTCTGATTATGATTCAGAAGGATTGAGAAGATATATTAAACAGTAGTAAATGATTGCCTTTAACTACAAATTAACCATCTCAGCCTGATTGGAGAGGCTAATTGTGGAGAATCTACTAAGTAATGATGCCACCAGTCAAGTTTGGAGCCACTACATCCTGTGAGGGAAACAGGGGAAACTTGCACTCTTTAACATGAGTGTCTACAATTTCATCAAACATGAGTTCAATTATAAAACAATAACTTCCCAGCAAACAATATTATTGGGCTGGTGCAGAGTCTCCACCACCTTCTCCTCCACCCCAGCCCGGCACCGCATGATAATCCCTGTAATATACAGAATGGAAATTATTTAATTGTTGTGATACATTAGCTTGTCAGTGAAATTCCAATACATGTTGGGGCATTCGACAGAAAGGGGCATTCAGCTGGAGAAGTGTTGGATTAGATCAGGAAATTCTGTTTCAGCCATTAGGTTCTGCAATTTATTACTAGCTTCTGTCCACATACTTGTACTGAATTGCAGAAAGCTCTATTTTGTTCATGATGGACCACAAGTAATGCAAACTTTTAATGTATTTTTATAACCAATCCTGTGTTGGAAGAAAGGGAAATACCCATTTATTTGGGATCATTACAGTTAATCACACAACTATTTTTATTATTGTAACATTTGAGTTACTTCATAACGATGGTCATTATTACCAAAAATATCATTTTTTTTCAGTTACAAACATGTGCAAATTAATAATTGAATTAAATAAAAAATCAAACAGTGCAACATGTATGCAAAAAAAAACATGTGCAATATACATATGTCCATCAACGTACATAGAAAAATCACAATATGTGAATGTGACAAAGTACAAAATAAACATAATACAATACTAAATAAGCAAGGGCTGGAATCCAAGCATTGTGGTGTTGTGGGTTTGTGCTGAAGCTGTCATTCACATTCATGGCAGGTCCCTTGTACCTCCGCGACGTCTTCTCCCATCTGTACGGTCAGCTGCCCCTTTCTGGTACATGGGGACTTGGTTCTGGACTGCCCCGTCAGTGGCATCCCGGGAGGAAGGATTCTTCCTTATTGCTCCTGTAATACAGTAAGCAGATATTGTACTTAAATGGTCTGACATGATTTTGAGAAAGGACAAGACTGTAGACCTACACAAGGCTGGAATGGGCTACAAGACCATCGCCAAGCAGCTTGGTGAGAAGGTGACAACTGTTGGTGCGATTATTCGCAAATGGAAGAAACACAAAAGAACTTTCAATCTCCCTCGGTCTGGGGCTCAATGCAAGATCTCACCTCATGGAGTTGCAATGATCATGAGAACGGTGAGGAATCAGCACAGAACTACATGGGAGGATCTTCAATGATCTCAAAGCAGCTGGGACCATAGTCACCAAGAAAACAATTGGTAACACACTATGCCGTGAAGGACTGAAATCCTGCAACACCCGCAAGGTCCCCCTGCTCAAGAAAGCACTTGTACAGGCCTGTCTGAAGTTTGCCAATGAACATCTGAATGATTCAGAGGAGAACTGGGGGAAAGTTTTGTGGTCAGATGAGACCAAAATCGAGCTCTTTGGCATCAACTGAACTCACCGTGTTTGGAGGAGGAGGAATGCTGCCTATGACCCCAAGACCACCATCCCCACCGTCAAACATGGTGGTGGAAACATTATGCTTTGGGGTGTTTTTCTGCTAAGGGGACAAGACAACTTCGCATCAAAGGGAAGATGGACAGGGCCATGTACCGTCAAATCTTGGGTGAGAACCTCCTTCCCTCAGCCAGGGCATTGAAAATGGATCGTGGCTGAGTATTCCAGCATGACAGTGACCCAAAACACACGGCCAAGGCAACAAAGGAGTGGCTCAAGAAGAAGCACATTAAGGTCCTGGAGTGGCCTAGCCAGTCTCCAGACCTTAATCCCATAGAAAATTTGTGGAGGGAGCTGAAGGTTCGAGTTGCCAAACGTCAGTCTTGAAATCTTAATGATTTGGAGAAGATCTGCAAAGAGGAGTAGGACAAAATCCCTCCTGAGATGTGTGCAAATCTGGTGGCCAACTACAAGAAACGTCTGACCTCTGTGATTGCCAACAAGGGTTTTGCCACCAAGTCATGTTTTGCAGAGGGTTCGAATACTTATTTGACTCATTAAAATGCAAATCAATTTATAAAGGTTTTGACATGCGTTTTAAAAACATGCGTTTTCTAAAAATCAGTCTAAAATCATAGACTGATCAATTCTTTGTCAGTGGGCAAACGTACAAAATCAGCAGAGGATCAAATACTTTTTTCCCTCACTGTAAAAATGTCACAATCAGTGCATTCTAGGCACGCACGCAGTGCCTTTGTTGCTTCACTTTTATACACCGATCAGCCATAACATTAGGCTTGGACTCCACTAGATCTCTGAAGGTGTGCTGTGGTATCTGGCACCAAAACTTTAGCAGCAGATCCTTTAAGTTCCGAGCTGGGGCCTCCATGGATCGGACTTGTTTGTCCAGCACATCCCAAAGATGCTTGATTGGATTGAGATGTGGGGAATTTGGAGGCAAGTCAACACCTTGAACTCGTTGTTGTGTTCTTCAAACCATTCCTGAACCATTTTAGCTTTGTGGCAGTGCGCATTATCCTGCTGAAAGAGGCCAATGGCATCATTGGCCATGAAAGAGTACAGATGGTCTGCAACAATGCTTAGGTAAGTGATACGTGTCAAAGTAATATCCACATGAATGGCAGGACCCAAGGTTTACCAGCAGAATATTGCCCAAAGCATCACACTGCCTCCGCCGGCTTGCCTTCTTCCCATAGTGCATCCTTGTGCCTTGTGTTCTCCAGGTAAGCGACGCACAGTCACCTGGCCATCCACATGATGGAAAAGAAAACGTCATTCATCAGACCAGGCCACCTTCTTCCATTGCTCCGTGCTCCAGTTCTGATGCTCACATTCCCAATGTAGGCACTTTCGGCAGTGGACAGGGGTCAATATGGACACCCTGAATGGTCTGTAGCTACGCAGCCCCATACGCCACAAACTGCGATGCATTGTGTTTTCTGACACCTTTCTATCAGTTCCAGCATTAACTTGTTCAGCAATTTGAGCTACCGTAGCTCGTCTGTTGGATCGGACCACACGGGCCAGCCTTCGCTCCCCACGTGCATTTATGAGCCTTGGCCACCCATGACCCTGTCACCGGTTCACCGCTTTTCCTTCCCTGGACCACTTTGGTTAGGTACTAACCACTGCAGACCGGGAACACCCCACAAGGGCTGCTGTTTTGGAGATGCTGTGACCCAGTCGTCTAGCCATCACAATTTGGCCCTATGAGAATAATCACAATTTGGCCCTACGACCATCACAATTTAGTCAAAGTCGCTCAGATCCTTACGCTTGGCCATTTTTCCTGCTTATAACACACTTTGAGAACAGAATGTTCACTTGTTGCCTAATATATCCCACCCACTGACAGGTGCCATGATAACGAGATTATCAGTGTTACTCACTTCACCTGTCAGTGGTCATAATGTTATGGCTGATCGGTGTATGTTGGCTATTGTCTTTATGTATTTAGATGAAGTACAGTTAGGTCATGTTTTCACTTTCACTTTTGACATGAGACCAACATAACAGAACTGTTGTTCTTAATGAGAAACAGATGTTGGCCCAGTGGGTTATTGGAACATCCCATAACGCACCCACCATGTACTCTTTATCAAGGTGCAGCAAAATGTAATTTGATTGTCTTTACCATCTCCCAATAGGTCTACAGCACTAATGTTGCATTTTAAGTGTTTTTCAGGCTGTGGACAACTGACCAGGCTTTGTCTAAATTGCTAATCCGAAATGAATGCACATGGCTGAAATTTGAAGTTGACAGTCTGTGCATCATTTAAAAAATGTGCTGCAGTACTGAGCCAAAAGAAAACAAAAGAAATGTTTAAATACTTTAGAGAGTTATACAAAGGGTTTTGCGGAATCACTGGCCCCCTTTGTAAATATGACCAAACAAGGCTGCTTCTCTGAATGTTTAAAAAAAAAATTATCAGCTTGATATTCCACTTATCATGTGCATACTCCCTTTTATATGGTGTATTGTGGTGTGTAGTCATCTTGCTATTAACTTTAACCAGGTTTTTTTGACCTTCCACCCTTATTGCAATGTTTTCATAGTACACATTGTGTTTGTTGTGGATGTTCAGCTTACACTGAACAGGATTTCAATGTGTTTGCAAAGAGGAACAGGTCTTTCTACTTCAGAGTAGTTTTGGCTCTTTTGACTTTTGATGACCCTGAGCAGAATTTGAGGCCCCCTCTCCCCTAGCGGTTGGGGGTCCCCTAGCAGTCCACTTATGTCGCTTATGTCTAGATCTGGCCCTGCTCTAGAGGACAAATTGATAAAGACACCAACTGAAATGAGCATGGGCCAATAGGTCTATTGATGACACTACCAACATGGGCCTCCAATAAATCATCTAACAACCCGTAGCTCACTAGGACAATAATACTTAATATCTTTCATAGAACTAACAACCAGATTTAGTGGAAAATTTAGAAAGCTACTGGTAAATGTGTGTTAATGTTAGTGTTTGTTGGCATTGTATAAGTGGGATAAACGCATCCGTAAGATTCAAAACTTGCTGTTTAGCTGTGAGATCTGTTGTAGCTACATGAGGGTGTATTGGGTAGTGACACCTGGCAAACAAACCGCAAAAGAGCACTTTAATACAGCCATGAAAAGAACACCACATGGGCATTATAAATGTTGCTATTTCAAAAACAACGATTGTTTTATAAAGTGTCTAGTCAGTCTTTTAAATATAATAATCATCGTATTCCCCGATCCATTTTTTCACAAAGGTGGTACCTATGTTCGCTATGAATGTTTGTCATATTTTAGGAACAGACAAATACAGAGAAAGTTGATTTTACAGCGAAATTTAAATTCTCCCACATTTTACTATATACTGTATATAAAATATGTTTGGCAATTGTTTTTATATTTCACAAGTAGGATTGTCACACTGTTTTTCAGCAGTGTTAATACCTGTCTTTGTTTGTCTCTTCTCCATGAATACATATATAATTATGATGACACAGGCACACACCACTTAAAGGATAATAACACCTGCAGTGTAATTACTGTACAGACAAATCCTGTAGAACCTAAAGCAGCACACAAGTTCTACCACAACAACCTTTCTCTTAATCAAAGTTGTACACTTTGCGAAGGAAACAGCGGGCAAAAACCTGAACAGAAATTAAGGTTACACTTTGCGTATCTATAGGTGTTCTATAGATATGAATACTTACAACAAATGTTCAACAAAGGATTAGGGTTAGGTTTATAAGAATGTGGCAGCCTACACCATGGAAATGCTAGGGTCATGTGAACATGCAGACTGCCCACTCAACTGCCTTTTCTGAATCTCGTGGCTCAGAGTTCCATTTAGCAACTAGCCATTCAACAAGCACTAAGCTCTAAGACGTGGCTGGTCAACAAGACAACATGAGGAGAGTTTGGGTGTAAGATAAATACCAAGTGGTCGCATGGTTGAACATCGCTGCAGTGTACCACAGCATTTAGACAGTGCCTGAGTGAACAAGTTCCCAGACAGGTAATAAACTCTCTGCTGCAAAGTGCAAGAGAAACTGTTTACCTAATAAAATGGACAGGCGCAGTGCAGACAGCGCTTACGTCCCCAGCTGGCCTCAGCACAGAGCTGGGTGCACAAATATAGGACACAAAGTATTTTAATCCATTGGTCCTAAGACTCAAAGGTGGGAGCCTACCAGATGGAGAACAGCCCCTGGCAAAAAGGTTTGTCACCTTGAAGAAACACCGTCCACATCTCCAGCCAGTCATTCCATTAGCAATGCATTCCACCTTGACGTAGCAAAACAATAGAGACCACCATCAATTCAGTAGGAACTTCAAAACAACTCATGTCATGAAGCCAAACTCACACAATAGCAGCAAATGGGCCACTTGTTTAAAATTAATAAATCGTGCTGAGCTCTCTTCAACTCTGCTGTCGTGGCTCGAATGTTTTCTTAGGTGTGCATGCTAGTGATCAGTCATAGTCTGCAGGCCCCAATGTTATATACAGCTCCTGAAAAAATTAAGAGACTACTGTACCTTTTTCTTTCCTTTTGAAGTTGAAAAGGAAAGAAAAAGGTGCAGTGGTCTCTTAATTTTTTTCCGGAGCTGTATGTGGGGTAGGTGGGTTTAAGGTAATAAAATGTTTTTGGATGAAGAGTGTGGGTTGGTGGCGGGATGAATGTTGAATGACATTGCTAGACTTAATTTTATTTTTAACAATCTTTTAATTCTGAGAGAACTCGGCAATAGTATGACTCTCGAGTAGGCTACATTTCAGCTGCCAGCACCTGTCTCTGAAAAATGCTTGACCTAAATGCTCTTCCTCCCCTCTACATTCCCCAAACAGGTGTTTGGTTCTTTCTGCAACACTCATCTATCTCAAGGCATTTTCCATATTTGTGTGTGTAAGTTAGGGTGCAGGCTTCAGAATTTCACATTGTCCATATAGTCTGATTGGTTACGGATGGGTTATACGTTCTTCCAAGAACCCTTTAAAAGGTTTTCAGCAGGTGAGTTGAGGGGATAGGTTGTTCATGTGGTTCTTTCAGTAACAAGTATAAATTGTTCTTCACAATACCCTTTGAGGTTTTTCCTTACAAAAGCTTTTCAAGTTCCAGCAGTTTCAAAGTAAAGGATACTTTTCTATTTAGAATGCTGTGGTGTAGTAGCAATGTTATGATATCCTGTGATGTTATGGTATTTTGAAATCTGAGAAATAAATCTACATGAATATTTAATATTACCAGCATTTTGAGGTCAGTCACTTCCCTAATTGGTCAATATTGTACAATGTCATGGTACATTCAAATGTTGCCAGTAAACAGCTCTATTTTCAGTCACAACAAACCATACATATAAACCAAGTGTTTGGAAAAAAAACTCAGCACTTTTAGAAAGAGAATCTCCTCAGAAAGATTTGCCAATTGAAATAATTCAGATCCATGTAATAGGTCAGGAAAAGCTTACAGAATGGCAGTATTTCTTTAGGATGTTCACCAGCCTTCAAATTCTCTCTCACTGCAGTAAGACATAAACAAAACACCTTAACACATTAATTTCATAAAAGTCCTCTTGAAATATATTAAAATTATTTCACAAGTTATTTTTGTGTGACCAGTAGCCTGACCCTGACCTATTTTCTCTCGTTCTGCTGCTGACCCCGAATGTTTCCTCTTAAGAGTGAAACATTCAAAATAAGCGATAACACGCTGTGTTAATACTGTACAGTATACAGCCCAACAATGAATGATCCTGAGTTATGATCAAAGCTAAAGAATTAAATTGAAATGTATTGGTAGGGAAAATTCTGTGTGCATTCATTATCATGGAATATCACCTTCACAAAAGGCAAACTTGTATTCATCCTGTTATTGTTTGGGAAAAGGGAAGTACACTGCAAGCTTAATTACCCCGGCTGGCCTTCACTGAAATTTCTGACTACATTTTTCAGGAAAACCCCATTCAAGAAGATGAATCTCATGGCAGGCAGGCAGACAACACTATATACTGTTTTCGGGGGAAAGTCCAGAAAGTGTCTGTTTCTGAGATACCACAACAAGCATTCTCAAAGTTGTTTTGGACACTTGTTTTGCCCATTCTAACATTCCCTTAAACATTAACTTCAAAATGATTATTGAACCCATAAATGAATGTACATACATGAAGGAAAACATTGGCTTACATGCCAACAACACATAATAAACTCGGAGGAACATTACATCTATTATAAGCTATTGCACTTACTTTGACTACTGTAGTTCAGTTGATCATTCACACAATAGCATTCAACAGTAACCTACAGTAGACAGTATATCGTTTTTATAGTGCATGCTCACGGTTGGTTACAGTACACTGCTCCTCTCTAAACATTTGACATCCATGGAATCCCCCTGTTAAACCCCCCTGGGTTGCAGGTGACTGAACAATGGAAACATCTGGCCCATTATTTAACTGAGTTCTTTTTAAAGACCATCCAGACAATGGGAGGGAAGGGGGGGCAGGGCTTTGGGCAGTAACTGGAGATCATTCTGGGCGTGTTCCATTGGCTAGCAATATGAAAACAAGCAGAGATAGAGACGCACAGACGGTTGCAGAGACAATTGAGGGGGATAAACAGGCTGTGTGAGTTGTAAAAACATTTGCATTGGCAACAGCTTAACAACTGCTTTAACTGCGAAATTAATTATTTACATTGGCCAAAAAATTAAAACCATTGCAACTTTTTCTTTCCTTTCCAAAAAAGTTGAAAAGGAAGGTTTTGAGTGAGGAACAGAAGGGTTAAAATTAAGAGACCACTGCAAATTGAACGCTTCTGTTCCTTACTCAAAACTTTCCTTTTCAACTTTTTTGGAAAGGAAAGAACAAGGTGCAGTGGTCTCTTCATTTTTTCCGGAGCTGTATATTCATTTTATTTTTCCACCAGGGCCCGCTATTTTACATTCAGTAACCCCCGCAAGAATGAACATTGTTCTGCGTGTTATAAAGATGGGTTCTGTTGTGTTGAGCAACAGATAGCCATGGAGTCCAATGGAGATCTTGTTTAGTGGGTTTGCATTAAAAGGGTATTTTGCATTGCAATAACAGAGAATGTCCATAATTAATCTGCCGTGGCATGTGGGAGACTCTAAGACCATGTGAGTAAGATTCTATGGCCCAATGAACAAAAAATATATTTTTGGCCCGAGTGCTAACCACATTGCTTGGTGCAAGCCTAACACCACACATCACCAGAAACCATCATCCCTATTATGAAGCATGGTGGTGGCAAAATCATGCTATGGTGATAATTCTCTGCGATCAGAGCCTGGAAAGCTTGTGAATATGAAGGGAAAAATTGATGCACTGTCGCAAAGTACAGTGAGATCTGTGAAAGACCTGGGACTTGGGAGAACATACATTTTACAGCAGCAAATCCCCAAACGCTGAAGTGGCTTAAGCATTACTGTGCTATATTAATTTGCGGGGGGATGAGGGTCTGTCCTGTCTTAAGTCCCAATTATTTATGTCACATTATATTCTGTGACGGGGGAAAAGGGTCTGTCTGAACAGTATGTTCAGATATTTTTTTTTATCAAACAGATGCTCTCTCTAACATTTCTGGTGTCCTGTTTAACCTTAGAATAACGTGGGCCCTTGGACCGCGCCTCGCTACTACTACAAGGGCTGCAGACTTACACCGATCAGCCATAACATTATGACCACTGACAGGTGAAGTGAATAACACTGATAATCTCGTTATCATGGCACCTGTCAGTGAGTGGTATATATTAGGCAGCAAGTGAACATTCTGTCCTCAAAGTTGATGTGTTAGAATCAGGAAAAATGGGCAAGCGTAAAGATCTGAGTGACTTTGACAAGGGCCAAATTGTGATGGCTAGACGACTGGGTCAGATCATGTGCAAACTGCACATACCAGTTTTACTTACTCAAACATGTTCTGAGTGCAGAAAGAAATGTGATTGGTACAGGTGAACATCCAATCAAAATGGAGAGGAGGCGGTGCTCATGAACACTTGATATTTCATCAAGAAGTGTGGAATTCTGTTAACGTCTGTGAAACAGTAAGTTAGCCTGTTATGTAATAATGAAGTATGTGCTAAATGACCTGATTAGGCTAACATTCAGTGGTGAATGTTTGGTCGAGATAACATTAACTTGCTATTTTGATCCAGCTTGAAATGTTCATGAGCACCGCCTCCTCTCCATTTCAATTGGGTATTTGCCCTGAGCCAATCAATTTCTTTCTGCCCTCAGAACATGTTTGAGTAAGTAAAACTGGTATGTGCTCCAAAACTGCAGCCCTTGTGGGGTGTTCCCAGTCTGCAGTGGTCAGTACCTATCAAAAATGGTCCAAGGATGGAAAAGCGGTGAACCGGCTACAGGGTCATGGGCGGCGAAGGCTCATTGATTGGACCGCACAGGCCAGCTTTCGCTCCCCACATGCATCAAACAGACGAGCTACTGTAGCTCAAATTGCTGAAAACGTGAATGCTGGTCCTCAGAGTAAGGTGTCAGAACACACAGTGCATGACAGATGTTTCCGTAGGTGCCCATGGGTCAGGGTGCCCATGCTGACCATTGTCCACTGCCGAAAGCGCCTCCAATGGCCACGTGAGCAGCAGAACTGGACCACGGCGCAACTGAAGAAGGTGGCCTGGTCTCATGAATCACGTTTTCTTTTACATCATCATTAGGCAGGTGGTCATATAGTTATGGCTGATCGGTGTATGACAGAGTGTGTCATCAAACACATCTATGACAGCGCCTCTCTATCCACATCAATGACAAAGTGCATCATAATTCACATCCATGACAGAGGGTATCACTATTCATATCTATGACAGAGGGTATCACTATTCACATCTATGACAGAGGGCATCACTATTCACATCCATGACAGAGGGCATCACTATTCACATCCATGACAGAGGGCATCACTATTCACATCCATGACAGAGGGCATCACTATTCACATCCATGACAGTATTTCTGTCCACATCTATGAAAGCATGTTTATTTTCACATCTATGACACTGTGACTACATTCTCATCCACTGGATGGGTTGGGGTTAATTAGTTAGGGTTAGAGTGTGTGTATTACCTATGTCATCACCTTTTTACTCCATTACTCTTGTAGGCTTTAGTTGTAACAGATCTTGAGTTCAGGTTGTTAAAGAGTGACATCTAGTGAAGAAAACTGAGAACTTCCCAGAGAAGAGTTTGAAGTAAAAAAAAAAAATTCTGGTAAGGTATCATTCAGGGTTCTATTCTGTGATGTGTGTAAATAGTTTTTGACCAATCATCACACAACACAAATGCGAGGCAGCAGCCTTGCTGGTGTACACAGGACATTTACTATTGTTCTTTACCATGGAGAATTGTCAGCCAAAGTAATCCTCTTCACTGTGCATTCTTACAATTGTAAAGACAATATTTGAAGCTTAAGTGCCAGTAGATGATCAAAATTACATCTATTGAGAGAAACAAGGATTGTTGAAATCCTAGTAACACAAGCCTGCTTGCAGGCGTCCTTGGAAAACCCCTGTTAAGGCTGTGAAGCAGGTGACTGAACAAAGATCTGATTCAGGAATGATGGCCTAGATGTCACACTCAACGAAGCAGCAACAGTACAAAGATCCTGTAACGTAGAGACACTTTGGTTGTCAAAACACTCACCAATCACACAAGAGCAGTGCAATATCTGTTGACATAGCAACTGGTTTAAGCCACATTGCTGGGCAGGGCAGGCTCTAGCCTTTTGGGGGCCCAAACAACATTGTATTCCCCCCAACTTGCCATGGTATCAAACCATCATGGGCTTAACGCCACTATTTTATAAACATTTCTATATGTTTAAACAAAAATAAAATGTAAGCAAAAGGCAAAAATTCAAAAGAAGGACCTGTAACAAGATTGTTCAACAAGAAAAGGTTGTTTTTTAAAACAAAAGAGGGTCAAATTAAGGTCTGCTTAACACTGAAAAAAAAATGAAAAGTGCAATAAAATGCTAAGTAGCCTATTTAACACAGTGTACTGCTTCTCGACACTTTGAAACAAATGTTTAGTATACAGCTAGGTCCAGAAATATTTGGACACTGACACAATTTTCATAATATTGGCTCTGTACACCACCACAATGGATTTGAAATAAAAAGACTGAGATGCAATTGAAGTGCAGACTTTCAGCTATAATTCAAGGGGTGGAACAAAAATATCATATGAAACATTTAGTAATTGCAACCATTTTCATACACAGTCCCCTTATATCAGGGGTTTAGATGTACTTGGACATAAATCATCTTCATAAATAAAATGTTCATTTTTAATACTTTGTCAAGATTCCTTTGCAGGCAATGACTGCTTGAAGTCTGGAACGCATGGACTTCACCAAATGCTGGGTTTCCTCATTTGTGATGCTTTGCTAGGTCTTTACTGCAGCTGTCTTCAGTTGTTGTTTGTTCGTGGGTCTTTCTGCCCCAAGTTCTGTCTTCAGCAAGTGAAATGCATGCTTGATTGGGCTGAGACCAGGTGATTTGGCCATTGTAGAATATTCCACTTCTTTGCCTTAAAAAAGTCCTGGTTTGGTTTCGCAGTATGTTTTGGGACATTGTCCATCTGTAAAGTGAAGTGCCGTCCAATCAACTTCGCTGAATTTGGCCGAATCTGAGCAGGCAATATATTCCTATACACTTCAGAATTCATCCAGCTGCTTCTGTTACATCATCAATAAACACTAATGACCCAGTGTTGACTAATGACCCCAGCCATTGGAAGCCATGCATGGCCATGTCATCACACTGTCTCCACCGTGTTTTACAGATGATGTGGTATGCTTCAGATCATGAGTTGTTCCAAGCCTTCTACGTACTTTTTTCTTCCCATCATTCTGGTACAGGTTGATCTTAGTTTTATCTGTCCAAAGAATGCTGTTCCAGAACTGGGCTGGCTATTTTAGATGTTTTTTGGGAAAATTTTATCTGGCATTTCTATTCTTCAGGCTTATGAATGGTTTGCACTTTGTGGTGAACCCTCTGCTCTTGTGAAGTCTTCTCTTTATGGTAGACTTAGATAATGATATGCCTACCTCCTGAAGGGGTTTTCTTTACCACTGACAGGATCCCATGATCCCCCTCCACTTTTGTTTTGCAGAGCTCACCAGTGAATACTTTTTTACTCAGAATGTTCCAAAATTGGATTTGGCCTAATATTACCGCTACTGTATCTCTCTGATAGATTAATTGTTAAGCTGAAGGATGGCCTGTTTCACTTGCATTGAGAATTCCTTTGACCACGTGGTTTGAGTTCACAGCAACAGCTTCCAAATGCAAATGCCAAACCTGGAATCAACTCTTTTTTACCTGGTTAATTGATGAAGAAATAACAAAGGAATAGCCCACACCTGTCCATAAAACAGCTTTTGAGTCAATTGTCCAATTACATCTGGTCCCTTGAAAAAGAGGGGGCTACATATTAAATAGCTGTAATTCCTAAACCCTTCCTCTAACTTGGATGTAAATACCCTCAAATTAAAGCTGAGAGACTGCACTTTAAGCCCATAATCATTAGGTAACTGTTACCTGAACATATTTTAGTAAACAGATAAAACAAAAACCTGTGTCAGATTCCAATTATTTTGGACCATATGTATATTAAACTGTATGTATAATAAAAAATAAACAGCATTTAAATCGTCCTTAAATTTGAAATAAATGCTAAATAAATTTAGGACATTATATTGTTCCTTGGTAGTCATAAAAGTCCATCATTAATTAACAAGGTAAAACAACAACAAACATCTATCTGGTTATGCAAGGACTGGGTGGAATAACATGCAAAGTATTCAGTACTCTGTACTATTCTGACTGTCAGAATAAATTATTTCACACACAAAACAACACAATTGTATACAATAAACAAAGCCTACCTCCTCCCCTTTATCAAAATATTTTCTACCTTAGAATTTCTGTCTTCTTGCATTTATGGAGACAAAGTCAATGTTCAAGTTCAAAAGTTTATTTATCAAATGCACCAAATAACACAGCGTCATCCTTCACAATTCAATTCTTGTGACATGGCATATGACATCAATGTAGTAAGAATTAAGAAACAAAAAGTAAAAGTATAGCAAAAATATAGCACTATTTCAAAAGAGTAGGATGTGGTGAATATGAACAAAATGGACTGGATATTATACATAAGAATGTAAACTAGCAGCAAACAAAGAGACCTCATAAGAGAGCTTGGTGGTTGATGCTGATAATAGCCAGACCACTGAGTCGTTCTAGTGCCATGGAGGACCTCAGGTTAGTCTTTTTCTGTTTGAACTGTCTGTGAGAGTGCAGGATGTTCTCAGCGCTCCACACCTGTCTTTCACAGGTCATATCAGACTACAGTGTTTTATTGAAATCTGACCGGTCCAATTTCCTCTACCAGGGACTGGTCCTCTATCTTCACTTTTGGCTTATTAGCCTGTTTTCTGGCCTCTAGCAAGGCCTCCCTTACCATGATTATCTATTTAATAGTGCAAAGCTCAATGCCGTTCAGTTTTCTTTCCCATCTTGTCTCATTCCAGAACTTGAGAGTGAGGTCCACAATTTTAGGTTATAGAACTAGGTTATCTAAAGTTGTGTTTGAAGGAGTTAACTAGGTTATCTAAAGTTGTGTTAGAAGGAGTTAACTAGGTTAAAGGGTATGTTTGCTCATGTAAGGTCATTGGTTGTGAGGGCTCACCATCGCTGTGCTTGTCATCCCATCCATTGAACTGCGTTTGTCAATGGTTTTGTTGATGCTGCCATAATGTAAGTATAGCAGAGAGTTCGAGCAGGAATGCAGTCTCTGAGCGATCACAAAGATTCACAAGCTCGCTGCTAAATCGAATTTCAAAAATATTGCCGCCGAGGGGGCCTAAGCGACCGCTTTTGACGCTTATGCCTAGAACCAGTCCTGTTGTTAGGATACCAGCGGTTAAAATGCCATTTTTGTGTAAGTAGTGTATAAAGTAGGAGGAGAATTTTCAACTTCCCAGGATTTGGCAATTCTCTCTTTGTTCGCAATTTTACCAAACCAGTACTTCCTAAAATGTCACGTGTTTAGTTAGGGTCTGCTAAATTGTTAAATTACTAAAATGTAAAAGAACATGATGTGCATGAGAAGTACTCTCAGAAAAAACAGACAATATTCAGAAAGATACTAAGCCTACAGTATGTACCACACATGGATCTACCTTGTAGTGCATATCTAGCAGTTGCCAGCATCATTGCTAATGGTGTCACACAGCGGCACACGCTTGTCATGTGGCTTCTATGGGTTTTCACAAAACCGCCTGCAACTCAACACAGACATTTTAAAAGAGAATTGTTTTTTGAAGCACCTCAGAATTCTATTCCAGCCTCAAGTCTTCTTGGGTAGGACACTACAAGCTTGGCACACCTGTGTCTAGGCGGTGTGCTTCGGTCAATGTCCTGTTGGAAGGTTTACCTTTGACCCAGTCTGAAGTCCTGATCAGGTTTTCGTCAAGGATTTGTCTGTACTTGCTTTGTTCATTTTTTTCTGAATCCTGACTAGTCTCCCAGTCCCTGCTGCTGAAAAACATCCCCACAGCATTATGCATTATTTTTGTCTAGTTTAGTCTTCACCTGTATCTTGTTTTCCCCTCGTTTTGTCCCTATATAAGTTTCTCCTGGCCTAGATCTTGTCCGAGTCTTAGTTTATTAAGTCTGTTTATTAAAAGTTAGTTGTTTGAGCATCTCTGCGTCTGTGTCCTGCAACGTGACAACAAGATGAGCTCAATTTTGAGTGCCAAAGCAAAGAGTATGAAGTTTTATATAAATGTGATGTTACAGATTTTTCTTTTATAAATTTGCTAAAAAATCTTAAAATCTGTTTTTGCTTTGTCATTATAGGGTATTTTGTGTAGATTAATGGGGAAAGAACTATTTAATCCATTTGAGAATAACATGCACAATCATTTTTCTACCTGGTTGTCCTTCACATTTACAAACAAAAAATCCATAAACCAGAAACAAAAGATTCCTTTGAGGTTGTGCATCATCCCTGTCCCCCCTGAAAGGATCTTGTCAGTTGCTGTGTCAATGATGTACCTCCTAAATCTCTTTTTATATCAGCCACCAGGTGCCAGTGGTGTCAGGACCATGAAAGTAACTTTGTGCATATTGTTAACGTAATGACTTGACATACAGAAAAACAAACTGCTGTGAAGAATGGTAAGTCCCAAAATATGGTATGTAAATAGTTTTGCTTTAAGAAAATGTTTTTTTTAAATATATGTTCAATATGTTTTTTTGTCCATTGGTTTCTAATGTCAGTGCCAAACCAACTACTAGTGAGTATGGCCAAAGAGCTTGATTTTCAAGGATTTAACCAAAGCACCGGTTCCAATCGAAGTGCAAATTCTTTTTAGGACACACAGAGCAATCAAATGTGTTTTTTTGAACCCTAACCCTAAACCAGCTGTGGTTTGTTACACAAATCAGAATGTGTGAGCTGAAAAGATCCCCATAGCCCCATGGAAATCCACAAAGAAATTAGGAATTCACCACAAATGTTAGAAAAAAAATACATTTAAAATAACCTGTGATTTAATTTAAAGAATGCAGTACATGAATACAGACTAAAGGAAGATACCACAATCTGGAGTGGTGTATAATCCTTTCCATTGGGTTCTCCAGTTTCATAAAGTAAATAAAAGGCTCAGTGTTTTTATTCTTGCAAGGGAAAGGTGCACAAATAACCTATAATTGTAAAATTCTGAAATATTGGTTGATAACCTTGAAAAATTATAAGTGAAGTACATTATATTTCACAGGTTGGACAGTTACAATAAAGCTCATTAGCTGTGTTTTTTTTACAAAGGTTTTCTTGCTCATCTTTCTCAAGCGTGCCAATTACTCTGGTGGTGACTGTGGATGTGAACATGCATAAATGTATTGTGTATAAGCTCGTAGCAATGCCAGCACAGCATGTGGTTGTCGCTTCTCTGTTTTCACAGTGGTCAGAATGGGAGAGTTTTTCTCATTCTCACTTGCTTATAGTAAATCTTTCCACATCTGTACAGTTTCTGTGACACAAATGGGCTGACACCACAAACCAAGCTCTCATGTAATGACCCTGCATCCACATTTAGCAGATGCTTTTGTGTGTTGGTTTTAAAGATATGCATTTAACGTAACTGGGTAAGATGACTACATACAGTTTCACAAGCGCTCCATAAACTACCACTACAACAACTTTCATTTTTTAAGATTTTATCTATATATTCTGCTACCCAGCCTCGAATCGCAGGTGGATTGGGTAATGATTTTACAAAAACTGATGGATCTGGTGGGTGTGTCGATAGTAATTCCAAAGATGGGGTCAGGACAAGTTTGTTTTGGTAGATTTGTATCATGGGTTCTCATCTGGGTTAAGAAAAATATGATTGAATCATTCAGCTGTGAATTCATGTGGCTTGGCCACTATGCAAGCGCAAGTGCTAATCGACTTTTTAGGTCTCTGCATGTGCCAATAAACTGTATTTTTATAATCCCACCAGTGAGCTACATAAGCACTCTTATTTTTCTTTAAATTGCATAGCATTGCCAGAGACCTAAAAAGTCACCTGTGACACGTATACGAACTCAAGAGCGCTATACATTGTTTTCAATAACACGTTTCAGGCAGGAGCAGATGTGTCCACAGATGCCCCTTGTGGCTGATAACATAATATATACTGTATTTGTTGCCCTAAGGTGACTTAAGGTGGCGCGTCTAAAAACGTAAATAAGAATAGTGAGGCATGTACCATTCTTTGACACAAAAAGTAGATACACAATCATGATGCTTAAAAATGCATTAGTCATTAAAAAACTTTGTGAGTATAGGTAATAATCACAATAATAATAATAATGTTATATTTGTAAATGTAATTTAAGCCTCTTCGCGTTGAAAGCAGTGTCACTGTTAGCCTCTTTTTGTTTATCTGGCATATACTCATTGTCTCTTCAGTCTGTTATAAGTTCACATTGTTTTCGTTTAGTGGTACACCCCAGTAAGAGCCACAGCCAGTTCTTCTGCTTTTCCATTTTCTGTACATTTCAGACTAGTTTGAACAACTATGTAACATGTTGGCTTTAGACTTGGTCCATCTTTATATCTGTTTAATTCTAGGTGTACTGGGGGACGTACAAACTGATGTAAAGACAGTGAGAGGAATTGAGGGACAGACTGTAACTCTAAATACAGGATTAACTGGATTACAAGATTGTGATTTTATGGACCTATGGTCCAGTCGGAGCAGAAACAACAATTGCTACCCTGAAATCTGGTAGAAATAGACCTGAATACAATGAGAGACTGCATCTCGATGCCCAGTCTGGATCACTGACAATCAAAAATCTTACGACCAACGACTATGGACTATATGAGATACAAGTCATTAGGGAACAGTTGTTGACCCGGATTTTCAATCTAACAATCTATGGTGAGTTTATATCTGGACTTTAACCCCTTGAATGTGCAGGTGAATTGCAGTCCAGGACTTTTCCGATTATACATTTTAAACCTCCAATTTTGGGTTAGATGTTTAATGAGTTAATTTTATGTGCATAATCTATCAGTTGAATTACTATCTTACAGTAGGTTACCTGAGTTAGACATGAAATGTACATACTGTACATGGGATATCATTTTCCAGTGCCCTTTTTGGCACGACAATGTCAATTTAGAACCAGTTCCCAAAAGAGCATCCTGGAATGCACGTTTAACCAAGATAAAATATCATGCACACTCTAAAATCTCCAATGCAATAACTTAGTTCTCACCAATGTTTTGACGTACAGTGTTCTAATTAAGGGTATCATGTTAAACATTGCAAGACACATTCTTACATGGAATTTCAGAGGACACAAGCAGTGGTTTAATGTCATGACCATGATTGTCAGTATATTCATGGTCCTATTAGCAGTAACATATTAAAAGGAGAAAAGAATGGATCACATACAATCACAAATGTGACCCAAAATGAGTACACATTATAAACACAATGTTATTTACTATGTCTATATGTTAGCATGGGGCCCCTGAATGGGCGCAGCAGTGAAGTCATTGCCTTGCAGTCAGCTGCTACATTGCCAGACCAGGGTTCATTCTGGTTAATCCAAAGGATCTGTGGAGGACAGGTTCAAGTGTACTAAGACTGGGTAGTTAGATGTGTCAATGTATCACAAAAACATGTGTCTATGGATACATATCTATTTTAAATGTTAGTTATAAATGGTATAGACATAATTGTAATGTTTAGGCATATCCCCCTGCAGTGATTGTTCATATTTTTTATTTGACTAATATTAACAACATGAACTGGTACAAACCTTTCATGACTCTATGTTCTGCCTTCAAAATAATCTCCAAGTGTGCCTGGTCCATTTGAGTTAATGTAGAGTTATGACCCTTGACTACATTTCTTTGTGATATGGACACAGTTTTTGAATTTCTATATATCCCACCAATTATATATGTAAGCGTAGTTGTATAAGGTGAAATTGTGGATATACTTTTTGCTGTTCTAACAGCCTATAGATCTCCGCCGATATTCATTGAGGGAATGGTGAAGTAATTTTGGGTTTTCGTTCTCAGAACAGAAGTCATAGCATTCGAGTCTGTGTGTGACGTTCTGTTCTGTTCTGTTTTAGTTTGGCTTTGGTTTTGAATGTAGCCCTGTTATGTTTGGTTTGTGTCCTTACACGCAACCTGTGCCTGTTCTGATTGATTTCACCTGTTTGTTGTTTAGTTCTCGTTAGCTCCCTATATAGTTTTCTCTCTTCCGTTTGCCCTTGGTCAGTCATTGTGTTTGCAGCTTGGTTCATGTCCGTCCCTGCCACCAGTCTGTGTTTTGGCCTGCCTGCCTGCCTGTTTCTTGTAGTTTTCTTGTTTTTGTTCCGTTATTAAAAGCTTTTTCTTTACACTTCGTGTCCGCGCTTGGGTCCAGCAAAACTCAAAATCATTACATTTTGAGGTGATGTGCAACTCCTCATGGAATTAGACCAGAGTTTCTAAATACACCTGTTTGAGAATGTCTGTCACCTGCAACCTGCTAATTTAGGGTTGGAAAGAAAATCTGCTGGTAGAGAACAGGGTTGCATAGCCTTTGTTTTACCAAACTGGTCCCTGAAAATGATGTGATCTCATGTTTGTGCATCTGTCCCATGTCATCAAAGCTACTTGATTTCAAACTTGGAATGTCATGGCCATCTGGTATTATAGTGACTCTACATATAGATTATGCACATGTTTAATTATTACAACATCCAGCTGATACTGACTTTCAAAAAAACAATTTGTTATTCGCAGATGTCTGTGAAGAATGTGTATATTATACTGTTATAGTATAATCTACTGTTCTCAAGAGTTGGATTCTCGGGCCCTAAAAACCAGGGACCAAGTGCGTAATCTTGGTGTTCTGATATACTCAGACCTCACATTTAACAGTCATATCAAAGCGGTCACCAAAACAGCATTCTATCATCTTAAAAATATAGCCAAAATCAAGGGCTTGGAGACATAAATATGTTTGTTTCAACTGTAAGCATGATTTATTTCTTGCATCGCTCTATATCCCACTGGAATTCTAGCTCCAGTGTCTGCCCCTAATATCAGACACAACACACGGAGTAGCTCAGTGGACAGACTATTAAAAAAAGAGAGCTGTTCACTGGTGTGCACTGTGAAGAACGGGAGAGAGGTGACCCTGTCTTGGTACAGAGGAGAGGAAAGAATCAACCAGACCAGCAACCCAGATACCAACATAACCCTGGAGGTAAAAGAAGAAGGTAATGATATCTACAGCTGTGTGGCTAACAATCCTGTCAGTGACTAGACAACCAAACTCAGCATTGAGGATCTCTGTCAGCAACATACAGGTAACAATTGCAAATATATACTTTTTTACTTCAAAGATTCACTGGTTTATGTATGTGGACAACTAACCTCTATTAATTAAAAGTATTTTACATTTTCACAGAACATCAGCCAATATGATGATTATTATTTTTAGACTTCAGCAATCTGTTATAAGTCACAAATGCGAACATGATAGAAGAACTCAGCTGAAGCTGTTTACAACTTTGGACTTTATCATTGTTCCGATTGAGATCATTTTCTGAAACAGTGTGTTTTTGATGAAACAGACCTCCTTCATCAACTATAACCAACTATATCCTGTCTGGGCTGCTGATAACGATTTGCTTTATGACAGTCGGCAAACTTTTTAGGAAGTACTGGAAAAACAGTGACTTAAAATATTAACATAAGAAAGAAAAATTCTTACTGGCATGTTGGAGTTCATGTCCCATGGTAACACAATAAAAAAATATTATAGTACCTTACGTTTTTCTTTTTTCTAATAAAATGGGAGTAAAAACAACATATTTAAATTAAGATCATACATGTACATTTCACATTATGGTCATTTAGCAGCACTTATCCAAAGCTACTAATCATAGCATTGTCATTCCATGTTAGTGACCAAAATACAAAAATATTATCATTTTTTTTCATTGTAACCCCTTTGATTTAATTCTCCAATTTCAGTTATTTAGCCGACTCTCATCCGTTGTACAGAAGCAACCATGGATGTTATCGAAATACCTTATTGTTAAAAAAAAATATTTGTTATTTCACATAATCAACTTTGGCATTCAGTCCAGCTATCT
Source organism: Esox masquinongy (assembly GCA_016801175.1). Taxonomy (NCBI): domain Eukaryota; kingdom Metazoa; phylum Chordata; class Actinopteri; order Esociformes; family Esocidae; genus Esox; species Esox masquinongy. The sequence continues at coordinate 54,059 of JACXGI010000909.1, forward strand.
GTCAGTAATTAATGCCCAAAATGTTCCCAGGCAGTTGCTGTTATAAGAAAAAGTAAAGCTACACTTTCTAATGATTCAGACTATGCCATGGTATGAGTGTAATTTAGAAAGTAGTACCATGGTATAAATTAAAGTTCCATAGTAGTACTGTGGTACCTTTCTAAAAAGGTGAATTCATGTGAGAATGCAATATCTATACTTGCTTAATATTTATAAAATATTAAGCAAAATATTAATATATGCTTAATATTTATAACTGTTGATGAAAAACCTGGATGATATGAAAGGAGTTGATGAGAATAGGCTTTTCAATCAAGGACTAACTACTTTTTTGTCATCCAGATATTACTGACAAAATCTATAAGGATGGCCAACTGTCATGGAATACAGGTACATTACAATTGGTGAGATTTTTTTTTTTATTTCTCCTTATTGCGTGGACTGTATGTGACTGGGAAATGTTGGAGGACCATATTATATCTATTCATTTTATCTTCTCAAATAAACAGTACACTCTGAAGTGGTATTGCAAATGTTAGAGTTAAATATACTGTGGTGGGCACGATTGGGCATCCCAACTGATCAATGTTCAGATCATGTGTTTGTGGAGAACGTTGACAATTTCACTTAGAACAGTTTGTATTATAAACTCTTCTGTGTTCTGTGAATGATTCATGTATTTGTTTTTACACAACTGCAAACCAGACAACAAAGATGAGAGGCACGGAAGAAGTCAGTCACCTCTTATACCAGCAGCAGTCATTGGTCAGTGTTCTTCACACTAGGGAGACATCAGCAATAGTAAGCTACATTCACTGAGTTTAGACAGGCAACCCAGTTGTGGTCATTTGGAAAAATAACATCAAAAATTCTTTAGAGCCATTCAGATATTTCTAAATTCTAATCACTAAAATGAAATCAGAATTGATCAGTCGGGGAACATCCAATCATTTAGGATTCAGAACAAGACATTTTGTGAACAATGTGCATTTTAGCAAGGTTAAAATGTAGAGGGAAATTCTGTTAGGGGTAAAATATTGAGCATCTACCATTATTGCTCTCCACCTAAATGCGGAAAAATTGCTTCAAAGTGTCAGTCTCACTATAATCCTGATCAACTTCTCTGCTGATTTAATTGACTCCTTATGTTAATTTCCTTTACTTATCATATCCACTTTTTTTCTAAATGGAGCTTTGTCATTCTAACCCAATATGCTTCCATTCTTTCTGTCACTTATAATTCAACAGGGAACCATGAAATGTTGAGTGACTGTGGATGACAAAATCTGGGAAAAACAGAGAGCAAAGTGAAATTGAAGACTAGTGACAATTACCCTTGGATCCTCCCTGTTTAATGAAATCCTCCTCAGGACTTCAGACTGGGGCAAAGGTTCACATTCCAAATGGACAATAACTTAAACACACAGCCAAGATGCAGGTGTGCATAGCTTGTAGCGTCCTACCCAAAAAGACTCAAGGCTGTAAAGGCATTCTATGGTGCTTTAACAAACAATTGTCTTATAAAATGTCAGTGTTGTGTTGCAAGTGGTTCAATCAAAACCCATAGAAGCCACATAACAAGAAAGTGCCACTGTGTGACACCAAGATGCTGGTAACTGCTAGATATGCACTGCAAGGTAAATCCATGTGTGGTACAAACATACTGTAGGCTTATCTTTCTGAATATTCTATATCTACTGTATGAGTGTTTGTTACAGTGGGAGCAATGGCATCATCGTTTTAATCCATCACTCTTGTAAACGTGTTTTAATGGATGCCCTTGACTTCAGGTTGTTAAAGAGTGACATCTAGTGAAGAAAACTGAGAACTTCACAGAGAAGAATTTGTGGTAAACATTTTTGGTCCGGTAAAGGTCTTCTGTGTGTCTTTCCTCAGATGTGTTTAGAAACATTGTAATAGATGTGAACAGTGAGGCATTCTGTCAAACATTTGGTAAAAAATGCATGGCCATGGATAGAGAGAGAAATGGAAACTCCCAAAACCTGGACAGAGACACACTCTTAGATGTAAATAGAGAAAAAACCTGGACAGAGACACACTCTTAGATGTAAATAGAGACAAAACCTGGACAGAGACACACTCTTAGATGTAAATAGAGACAAAACCTGGACAGAGACACACTCTTAGATGTAAATAGAGACAATAACAAACAACAATACAAAGGTGATGAAGGTTGATGGGATCCATATATGTTGACACATTCATTTAGAAACATACACAGTACTGTACATGTGTTTTTGTTATTGTTTCATTGATTTTTTAGTGAAAGCAACCCCAAGTAATTCAATAAAATCCAATTTTTATGGAATTAATTTTGTGGACGGAATTAGTCTGATTCTTCTGAGTTGCAGTTATTATTATAGCAGAAATAAGTCTTTTCTATATTAGATTTTTGTTAATTTATTTGTTAGTACTTTGTAACACCATGGATTTTTTGAATTGTCAGTATTCCAAACCACATTGCAAAAAACAAAAAAAGATTAAAACGTTAAGGCCTGCAGTTTGAACAAAGCTTAAGCAACCAAATACTTAATCATTAGTTAAATCATTCAGTACATGCTAAGATCTGTCATTATTGACGAATGCATTGATAGCTTGTCCATTGCTACATTTTAGTATTTACCATTTTGAATATAAAATATTTCTACAATATTTTGAGTGATATTACAGCAAGCAAATGTACAACATTTTTATATTTTACTATATTACAACACACAAAGGTAAATTATAAAGTGAATGGATGAATATGATACCCATGTACTGGGCCATAAAATACTTTTTATTCATTTCACCCATAACAATTTCAGAATATATTTTTATTTTCTTATATACACTGATCAGCCATAACATTATGACCACTGACAGGTGAAGTGAATAACACTGATAATCTTGTTATCATGGCACCTGTCAATGGGTGGGATATATTAGGCAGCAAGTGAACATTCTGTCCAAAAAGTTGATGTGTTAGAAGCAGGAAAAATGGGTAAGCATAAGGATCTGAGTGACTTTGACAAGGGCCAAATTGTGATGGCTAGATGATCAGAGCATCTCCAAAACTGCAGCCCTTGTGGGGTGTTATCTTTCTGAATATTAGTCTTCAGTACCTATCAAAAGTGGTCCAAGGAAGGAAAAGCGGTGAACCGGCGACAGGCTCATGGGCCGGTTCCCATCCAACAGACGAGGTACTGTAGCTCAAATTGCTGAGAAAGTTAATGCTGGTACTGATAGAAAGGTGTCAGTGCATCGCAGTTTGTTGCGTATGGGGCTGCGTAGCCACAGACCAGTCAGGGTGCCCATGCTGACCCCTGCCCACTGCCGAAAGGGCCTACAATGGGCACGTGAGCATCAGAACTGGACCACGGCGCAATGGAAGAAAGTGGCCTGGTCTGATGAATCATGTTTTCTTTTACAACATGTGGATGGCTGGATGCGTGTGTGTTGCTTACCTGGAGAACACATGGCACCAGGATGCACTATGGGAAGAAGGCAAGCCAGCGGAGGCAATGTGATGCTTTGGGCAATGTTCTGCTGGGAAACCTTGGGTGCTGCCATTCATGTGGATGTTACTTTTATTTGTGACTCTGTTTGTTATAGAGCCATATTTCAAAATGTTGTTTGACCCATAACTGTGTTACTCACTGAAGATGCTACTTAGTCTACGCATATACAAAGGAGAATGCTAGGAGGAAGCTATTTGGTCATTTATTTTTTGTTAATTGCGGCCCCCCTTCCTTTCCGTTACCTCACATTTTTTTGTATTAAAAGGCACGACTACCTTTCCTCTGGGTCAGGGCACCTGATGCAGGTGGTCCCGAATGCAGCTAAATAAATGAATGAAGACTTTAGACCATCTGAATCCAGAACATATCCGTAAGTTTGACTACTTTCTGCCGCAAAACTATTACATTTATTTATTGACAAATAAAACATTGATGTTGAATTCAGCACTACTTGTGGCTAGAGTAAATGACTAATTCAAAAATTAAATTTAAACCAGTTGATAAGCTCATAGCTTTTTAATCAACTCTAGCAGGTATATAATTATTGCCTTCTCACCTGGCAGAGTCTCTGTAATATGCAACCCCACACTGATCTTTGGTCCCCCACCACAGGGCCTCCAACTCCCCCATAGTCATAGTAGCCTGGTCCTCCCAACAGCATCTCATCCTGTCTGTATGTTGCTCTGTTAATTATTCCCTTTATCCCGACAATTCTCCCAGTCCTTGTCACTGAAAAACATCCCCACAGCACAATGCTGCCACCGCTGTGCATCTCTGTTGGGATGGTCCTGGCCAGATAATGAGTGGTGTTTGGTCTCCTCCAGACATAATGCTTGGCCTTCAGGTCAAGTTGTTCAATTTTGGTTCATTCGAGTTACAGAATCTTGCTTGTCATAATCTGCGAGTACTTCAGGTGCCTTTTGGCAAACTACAAATGGCCTGTCATGTGCCTTTTATTGAGGAATGACATCCATGTGGCCACTCGAGGCAAACCACTAGCTGGCCAGGTAGCCAGGTCTAGAAAGAATGTTTGTGATTCCAAACTATTTCCATTTAAGAATCTGTGCCACGATACAATCCTGTCTTGGAGCTCTACAGACAATTTGTTTGACCTCGTAGCTTGTTTTTTTGATCTGACATGCATTATCAACTGTGGGACCTTATATAGACAGGCGTGTACATTTCCAGATCATGTCCAATCAATTTGAATTTACACAAGCTGGATTCTAATCAAGTTGTAGAAACATCAAGGAAAAAATGGAAAGAGGATGCACATGAACTCAATTTAGAGTGCCAAAGCAATGGGTCTGAATTCTTATATAAATGTGATATTACTCTCTTTTTACATTTGTCATTATGGGGTATTTTGTATAAATTAATGGGGAAAACAATTTAATTCATTTTAAAATAAAATGCATACTAGACCGGCAGCGCTGCATGTGAGAGCATGGCTAAATAAATGTAAACATACATGTTATTCAATAACTGCATCTAAACTGTTAGCACGTCAAACAGCATCTGCGTTGCCAGGCGCTCAAATAGAACTTATTTCCACCTGAGACATTCAACTAGCTACAAGTCCCACTCTCATTGGTTGACACAAACATTCTACCCCATGTGGGTCACTGAAAGATCAACAAATATTTATTCAAAGATGCAGATGGGTGAAAATGAAAGAAAAACCTTTAGTAAACGAGTGGAGGAACATAACAAATGCATATGGTTCCATACAGGTGTACTGCAAGATACAATTAAGCATTTAACATCCTTCCATGCACTGTGGCACACATGAAAATCCTAAGCGGCCCAGTTGACTTTGATTATGGATCAAGATGACAAGATGAAAGGATCTCTGTGACTTTGAAAGAGCATTAATTATTGGGTCTCTTCAAAAATGACGATGCGCATATCCACAGGGCACAAGGGGTCACCGAAAGGTTTGATGTGTATGAAAATAATGTGAATCAAATGCTATGGCATTCGCTGTCAAGAGATCTCGACCCGATTGAAGCCCATTAGACAGCGCTCTTCACAACTATCATCAAATCACCCAATGAGGGAACATCTCTTGAAAGAACGGTGTTCAATCCCTGCAGTAGAGTTTCAGAGACTTTTCGAATCTGTGCCAAGACACTTTAAACAGTCTGGTGGCTCGTGATGGACCAACACTTTACTGAGACACTTCAAGTTGTTTTTTCTTATAAATTGTTACCCATCTGTTTTTACAAAAAACAATATTTTTAAACGTTTTTTTACAAAAACAATATTATTCAGTGAATTCATCCTTGGAGGAGGTTAAATATTCCACAAATATTCAAGACAAAAAATAAATATGCATTTTAGGTTAAACAAAATGCAAAAAAGTTTTTTTTTTAAATCCCTAAAAAATAAAGAAAAGTTTCCTTTGAGGTTGTTCAACATGATGCACTTTTTACCTCTCATATTATTCCAGCCACCAGGTGCCGGTGGCTACAAGACGATGAAAGTAACATTGTGTATATGAAGATGTAATGACTTAACATAAAGAAAAACCAACTGCTGTGAAGGGCGAAAAATGCACTGGCGTAACTATCGGGTGTGCAGGAGGTGTGGTGGGGGGCCATGCTTGGCCTCTATCATAAAATTATTTTCTACTTTTAGTTTATATCCTGTGTTTCTATGCTGTCATCACATTCAGACATCAGCTGGTAGGTTAATCTACAGCAGGATAGACGTTGGATGCGTATATACCACTCCTTAATTTTTCATCCGAGGGGAGGCTGAAAGGACAGCTTGCACCCTAGCCCGGTGTCACCGCGCTACGCTAGTGGGTAAATCACAACATTTTGTATGTCAACAGTTCTGCTCTAAAATACGTTTTTATATGCATTTTCATTGTTTTTTCTACATTTGCGTTCTCATGTCAATGCCAAACCATCCCATATTTTCAGGTATTTGACCAATGCACTCAAAAAGCACTCAAAGCAATAAAATTCTGGCCATTCACACTGGCAGTGGTTTTGGCGAACAAATTAGAACATGTGAGCAGAAAAGATCCCAATAGCTACTTTAAAAAGTTGTGGTGGGTCTATCATGTCATGGGGCTACGTATTTGACTTTGACTAGTCCTTGGGCCCTTGTTAAGGTCAATGACATTATGATATTTTGACTATAATCTGGTTGCCTCTGTTGGAGGCTAAAAATAATTGGCAAATGGAACTCCACAAAGACAATAATATGAAATCACCACAAATTCAATATTTTGAAATGGCTATGTTAGAAAGTACATAAAAAAGACCTGTGGTTTAAATTAAAGAGCGAAGTGCATGAGTGCAGACTACAGGAACGCAGAACTCAATACATGAGTGCAGACTAAAGGAACGCAGAACTCAGTACACGAGTGCAGACAACCCCTCCAGGTGTGGAGGCAGCTGCTCAGCACCCCCCGGTGGACCTCATTGCCCCCCCCAAAAAATTGAATCTGGTTGTTGGGTTGATAGTTGGGGTTCCTTCCAGGACTGGCTGCAGCCGGTGACGGTAGTGATACTCCTCTTCGATGTCGGGAGTCCGACCAGCCGAGGAGCTAACAGGATCGCAACATTACGTTCAATGCATTAAATTAAAAGGAGATTAGTGTAGATGGCTGGCTAATAGCTATACAGTACCTATAATGAAAACAATGACTCCAATAACTCCATGGCTGGTTCGTTTCTTTAGAAAACAATGACAGTTGAATGGCCAAACACTATGCTATGGTAACTATGCTATGTAAATCGAGAGCAATATGTTTCTTGTCGATGCAGTTTATCCATCGCAGTATAACTGTAAACAGTTTTACTTAAGCTTACTATGTATCTACTGAAGCTTGTAGCCAGCAAAGTATTAACCTATCCTGAACAAATCCTAATGCCAAATATGTCTGGTCCGTGGCGAGGATTGAATTCCGGTTGCCGACCTGACAGTTTGTGTCTCAAGCCACTACGCTATTCAACAATGGGTAGTCAGTCAATCAGTCAGTCAGTAAGTAGGTAGACTGACTGACTGACTGAAGACTGTAGATGCATGCAAGCGTACATAGAAAAATGCATTCTGTGTATGAGCTTGTAGCAATGCCAGCAAAGCACGTGGTTGTCGCTTCTTTCTTTTCACAGGGTTCAGAATGGGAGAGTTGTTCTCATTCTCACTTGCTTATAGGAGAGATGTGGTACTTTCTTCCCACATCTGTGCAGTTTCTTTCACACTAAAGAGCTGGCACCACAAAAACCAAGCTCTCATGTAAAGCCCCTGCATCCACATTTAGCAGATGCTCTAGCACGCTGATTTACAAGATATGCATTTAACTAAACTAGGTAAGACGACCACATAGAGTTTCTCAAGCATTCCAAAAATTACCACTACAACAAGTTCTGAGCTTGTAAGATCTGTGCTGCTAATCTGGTCTAATTATCAGGTCATATGCTTAACCTGTAACCTGAATTTGGGAAAATTAACAGAACAGATAATGACATAATGATGTTTGGATTAGAGGCAATTGACCACCTGTTAATAATAGCCACCATTCACCATTACTTCTAGGGGTGGTATCGCGGACAGGGATTAAGCCCAGTTCTAGAGTACAAATAAAGAAGAAAAACCTCCATTTAAATAGCTTTGTAGTCTAGCACTAGACTGAATCCCTGTCTGTGAAACCACCTCCTCATTTATACTGACATTTACAATGTCCTGTACATTGTACTGTCTTTCTGGCTACATGTTGACATTTCAATATTATATGGCCCCTTATTTCAGAGTAACAAGTTTCAGGCAGGAGATGTGCCCACAGATGTCCCCTGGTGGCTGACAACTAATAATATATATTATTTTACCGAAAGGCAACTTAAGATGGCATGTCTAACAATATAACTAAGCATAGGGAGGCATATACCATTCTTGGACACAAGAATTGGATGCGGGACACAATCATGATCATAAAAAATGCATTAACCATTGAAAAACTGTTTAAATCCCAGTGTTGTTACCAGGAGTGTGTGGGACAGTCTAATGGATACAACGTTTGACCAGTAACTAAAATGTTCACATTCTAATCTGATAATGACAGAATAATCTTACAATGTGCCTGTAATGAACTCACACGAAACAGAGGGATGGAGGGATGGATCCAAGTGCAGAGCGCAGGGACTCCTTTATTAGGGAGAAAACACAGGAGTGCCAAAGGAACAGGCAGTGGCGTAGTCAATGGGCAGGCGATTGGTCGGTAACAGTCAAAGCAAGTAGGCAGGAGGCAGAGGTACAAAGGATAATCCAAAAGAGGCGGTCAACAGGCAGGCAATGGTCAGGATACAGAGACGGGCTGATACAAGAAGTAGGCAGGGATAATGGCATGCTCGGGAGAAGAAGGCTCAGTAGAATTGCATACACAAACAATACCTCACAAAGACTGGCAGCAAACACAGCACTTATATAGGGGTAGAACGTGACACAGGTGCAAACAATAATGGGGATTGGGTAGGCAACATTCAAGGGCAACAAAGGAAACAGGTCACTTCCCGGATTTCACAGGCAGACTACATTCAAGTCAACGAAGGGAAACAGGGCACATCCCGGACCACACAGTGCCTTGAACAAGGCTTTTAACCCCACAAACAAACTGCAAGTTGGTCTGGATAAATGAGTCAATTACATTATTAAAATGTAAATATAAAAATGGTCAATGTGCACAAACAAGAGGGCTAAAAATCAAAACATCCAACAAAAATGTATAAGAACATTTGCCAAGCCAATACTTATTTTTTTCTAAATGGAAAAAGGGGTCAGTCATGTTTATGACTGTTTATGGAAATGTGTACTGAGGCTCTTGATCTGTAAGATAGACAGGATGTGGTGGGACTACAGAGACAAAGATGAATGTAGATAGATAAATCCCGTGTCTGACTCAAATCAATCACAAAGGTTTTAGAAAACTCATATGGAACTACTAGATATCAGATGTAAGTTAAACAGGGAATCCCTACGTGAACAATGAAGGAACTAACAAACATCCTGTCCCGGGGTAACTTATGTGCAAGATTAGTTTTTTATAAAACAAAAAAGTTTAATTTTGACATCATCATCATCATTGATTTTTTATGTTTCAGAGTTGGCTTTAGAGTTTCATAATCTCTCCCCAGCTACCTTCAAATGTTGCAGAAATGCTGTTGACACCTTGATTTGTTGCTCGATGACATGGTGCCTTTTCTGCATAGACATCAAAGCCCCAATATGCCTTTCTTCAACATTGATGAGAATTGGAATGCAATCTGGCAAGATATTAAGTGTGAGATTCAGCTTTGATCTAAAGGTTGGCTACTAAACAAGAACCTTTGTGAAAGTGGTAATAATTACAATAATAGTAATAATGTTGCATTTGAAAAACAAAAAAAATGAAGAGTAAGAAAAAAATGCAATGTAATTTCAGCTCTATCGGTTTATCTGGCATACTGTCTTTGTCTCTTGAGTCTGTTATAGGTTCACATTGTATCCCTTTAGTGACCCCAGTAAGAGCCACTCCCAATTCTTCAGCTTCTCAATTTTCTTGCCTTTTAGACTAGTTTGTACAACCATGTAACATGTTGGCTATAGACTTGATCCAACTTTGTATCTGTTTTATTCTAGGTGTGCTTGGGGATGTAGGAACTGAAATAAAGACAGTGAGAGGAATAGAGGGACAGGCTATAACTCTTAACACAGGATTAACTAGACTGCAAGATGATTCGATTTTATGGACTTATGGTCCAGTCAGAGCAGAAACAACAATTGCTACCCGGAAGGTTGGTAAAAATAGACCTGAATACAGTAAGAGACTGCACCTGGATGCCCAGTCTGGATCACTGACAATCAAAAGTCTTGCAACCAACGACTATGGAATTTATGAGCTACGAGTCGTTAGGGAACAGGTCTGGACGCAAACTTTCAATCTAACAATCTGTGGTGAGTTTATGTCTGGACTTTAACCATTGAACGTTCAGGTGAATTTGCAGTCCAGGACTTTTCCGATCACAAAACACAGTTTTAAACCTCCAATTTTGTGCTGGATGTTTAATGAGTTCATTTTATGTGCATAATCTAGCAGTAGAATTATTATCATACAGTAGCTGAGTTCGTCATGAAATTCACATACTGTACATGGCATATCATTTTCCAGGGACCTTTTGGCTTGACAGTGTCAATTTACAACCAATTGCTAAAAGAGCACCCAGGAATCTTTAACCAGGACAAACTTCCCAGCACACTCTAAAAGCTCCAATGCAATAACTTACTACTCATCAGTGCTTTGACGTACAGTGTTCTTCTTAAGGGTATCATGTTACACACTGCAAGTCACATGCTTACATGGAATTTCAGAGGACGCAAGCAGTTGTTCAATTTCATGCCCATGACTGTCAGTATACAATTGGTCCTATTAGCAGAAATAAATTTAAAGGAGACAAGAATGGATCACATACAATCACAAATGTGACCTAAATTAGTCCACATTATAAACACAATGTTATTTACTACATTAGCATGGGGCCCCTGAATGGGCACAGCAGTGAAGTCATTGCCTTGCAGTCAGCTGCTACATTGCCAGACCAGGGTTCATTCTGGTTAATCCAAAGGATCTGTGGAGGACAGGTTCAAGTGTACTATGACTGGCTGGTTAAATGTATGCAGTCCACTGTTTTATTGTTACATATTTATTTTAAATGAGAGTTATAAATGGTATAGACATACATTTAATATTCAGGCAAATCCCCCCGCAGTGATTGTTGTTATGTTTTATTTCACTAATATTAACATAATGAACTGGTACTAACCTTTCACTAAATATGTTCTTTCTTCAATATAATTTCCAAGTGTGGCTGATGCATCTAGAGTAACGACCAGTGATTTAATTTATTTGTGATATGGACACAGTTCTTGAATTTCTATATATCCCACCAATTATTGGTGCATGCATAGTTATTGAAATTGAAGGCTTTTTGCTGTTCTAACAGCCTATAGAACTCCAATGATATTCATTGAGGGCAGGGTAAAGTAATTTTGTGGTTCTGTTCAGGACAGATCCAGCTGGTATTTACTGGGAATCCTGTAAATTCTTTAGTATTTCCCAAATGTCACAGTCCACCAACAAGTCATAGCATTCTAGTCTGTGTAGTGATGTTCAACTCCTCTTGGAAGTAGACCAGAGTTTCTAAATACACCTGTTTGAGAACGTCTATATCACCTGCAACCTGCAAATTTAGGGTTGGAAAGAAAACCTACAAGTAGAGTAGATCTCCAGGAACAGGGTTGCATAGCCCTTGTCTCTACAGTTGAATATGCATTCCTGAAATGATTTTGCCATTAGTTGTAAAAGTGACTGTTTTGCCAAATGGGTCCCTGAAAATGAATTGATCTCATGTTTGTGCATCTGTCCCATGTCATGAAATCCACTTGATTTCAAACTTGGAATGTCATGGCCATCTGAGGTATTATAATGACTCTACATATAGATTATGCACATGTTTAATTATTACAACATACAACTCATACTGTTTCAAAAAACAATCTGTAATTCGCAAAAGTCTGCGAAGAATTTGTATATTTCATTATTATAGTACAATCTACTGTTCTCAAACCTGGCACCATTTGCATAAATGTCTTATTAGAAAATGGAAGCACATGAAACAATAAGGTTAGCTCTGTATTAGAGTAGTTAAATCATTAGAGACAGAAATATGTTTGTTTCAACTGTAAGCATGATTTATTTCTTGCATCACTCTATATCCCACTGGCATTCTAGCTCCAGTGTCTGTCCCTAATATCAGGCACCTCACACAGAGTCGCTCAGTGGTCAGTCTATTAAAAAAAGAAAGCTGTTCAGTGGTGTGCACTGTGAAGAACGGGAGAGAGGTGACCCTGTCTTGGTACAGAGGAGAGGAGATAATCAACCAGACCAGCAACCCAGATACCAACATAACCCTGTATTTACCTCTGGAGGTAAAAGAAGAGGGTAATGATATCTACATCTGTGTGGCTAACAATCCTGTCAGTGACCAGACAACCAAACTCAGCATTGAGGAGCACTGTCAGCAACATACAGGTAACAATATTACAAATATATACTTTTATATATCATTGGTTTATGTATGTGGACAACAAACTCTTTAATAAGTAGTTTACATTTTCATGGAAAATCTGCCAAAATGATGAGTATAACTTTTCCACTTCAGCAGTCTGTTATAAGTTACAGATTCAAACTTGATAGAAGAATGTAGCTGAAGCTTTTTAAAACTTTGGACATTGACAGGAGGTCTACAATGGATTTATCATTGTTGGGTTTGAGGTTCTGAAACAGAATGTTTTTTAGGTCCCACTGTACCTACTTCAACAACTATAACCAACTACATCCTGTCTGGGCTGCTGATAACCGTTAACATTATGACAGTCGGCATACTATTTATGAAATTCTGGAAAAACTGTGACTTAAAACGTCAGGGTAAGAACGATAAATTCTTACTGGCATGTTTGAGTTGTCCCGTTGCAACACAACCAAAAACTTATGGTACTTATGGTAAGTATTATGGTACTTTCTGTTTTGTTTTTTTTTCAGTCACACTGGGGGATTTTTTTTAATTTAAATTAAGTTCATACATTTACATTTCACAATACGGTCATTTACCAGCTCCTATTCAAAGCTACTAATCATAGTATTTTCAACGAAATTGTATTACTGGGAGTGGCAGGACAGCCTAGTGGGTAAAGCATCTGACCAGTAACAAATGATGGTTAGATAAAATCCTTGTGCTGGCATGGCTCTTAACCCTAACTGTTCCCGGGTTGCTGTTGTAAGAAACAGTAAAGCAACACTTCCTAATGATTCAGACCATGCCACGGAATGAGTGGAATTAAAAAAGCAGTACAATAGTAGAAATGAAAGTTCCATAGTGGCACAATAGTACCTTTTTGTGGTACTATTCATGTGAGAATGTAATATTTATACTGTTAATGAAAATTTTGGTTGATTTGAAAATAGTTGTGGCTTATTACTTTTTTTATGCAGATATTACTGATATAATCTATAAAGATGTCCAACTGTCATGGAATAAACGTACATCACATATGGTGAGATTTCCTTTTTTATTCATCTATTTTGTGTGTGGCCTGTATGTGAATGGGAAATGTTGGTGGGCTAATGTATGTCCATTCTTCCCAAATAAATAGTACACTCACTGAAGTGTTTTTGCAAACGTTAGTTGAATATACTGTGGTGGACACGGCAGGGCAAGTCATCGCAAATGATCAATTATTAGATCACATTTTTGTGGAGAACAACTGACAATTTCACCTTGAACTGTTTGTATTATCAACTGGTTACTCCTCTATGTTCTGTGAATGATTCATGTATTTGTTTTTTGAAAACACAACTGCACACCAGACAACAAAGATGAGAGGCACGGATGAAGACAGTCACCTGTTATACCAGCAGCCATTGGTCAGTGTTCTTCACACTAGGGAGACATCAGCAATAGTAAGTTACATTCACTGTGTTTAGACAGGTATCACAGATGTGGTCGTTTGGAAAAATAACATCAAATCTTCTTTAGAGCTGATTAGATATTTGTAAATTCTAATCACAGAAATATGATCATAGTTGGTCTGTCGGGGAATATCCAATAATTTTGGATTCAGAACAAGACATTGTGAAAGATATGTATTGTAATGAGGCTAAAATGTAGAGGCAAGTTATGTTTGGGGTAATATATTGAGCATTTACCATTATTGCTCTCTACCCAACTGTGGAAACATTGCTTTTAAATGTTAGTCTCACTATAATCCTGATCATCTTCATTACTGATTTAACTGACTCCTTAATTTTGTTTAATTATCTTGTCAACTTCTTTTCTAAAAAGAGCTGTGCCTTTATAACTCAATCAGTATCCATTCTTTCCATCACTTAATATTCAACAGGGAATCATGAAATGTTGAGTGACTGTAGATAACAAAATCTGGGAAAAACAGAGAGAAAAGTGAAATTGAAGATCAGAGACAATTATCCTTGGATCCTCCCTGATTTAAGGATGAGATGCTGTTGGGTGGAACCGACTACAGAGTTACGGATATGTTCTGGATTCAGATGATCCTTAGTCAGTCTTTATTCATTTTTTATTTAGCTGCTGCTGGAACCACCTGCATCAGATAGTGCTCTGACCCAGAAGAAAAGGCAGTTGTACCTTTTTATACAAAAAAAAAATGTGAGGTAGCGGGAAGGAAGGGGGGCAGCAAATAACAAAAAGGAGATGACCAAAATAGCTTTCTCCTAGAATTCACCTTTGTATATTCGTAGACTAAGTGGCATTTTTAGTGAGTAAAACACAGTCATGGGTCACGCAACATTTTGAAATACCAATCCATAACAAATATAAGAAGATATTATAAGAATTTATAAATATATTCCAAAACTTTTACAGGTGAAATGAATAATAAGTATTTCATGACACATTACATGGGTATCATATTCATCCATTCACTTAATCATTTTCTTTTGTATGTTGAAATAAAAGTTTGCTGTAACATGACTCAAAATATTGTAGAATGATTTTATATCAATCAATCAATCAATCAAATGTATTTATAAAGCCCTTTTTACAGTCAGCAGTTGTCACAAAGTGATTTTACAAAACACCCGGCCTTAAACCCCAAGGAGCAAACAACAACAGTGTTGAAAACTCCCTAAGGCCAAAATATAGGAAGAAACCTAGAGAGGAACCAGGCTCAGAGGGGTGACCAGTCCTCTTCTGGCTTTGCTGGGTGAACATTTTAAGAGTACAAGCTGTAATAATTAATAAATGCATGTGGGTTGAGTCCAGAGTCTTTGGACAGGGACAGCAACAAGTCTTTCAAGCCTGGTACTCCTGGAGTGTGGGCCAAGACCTCATGTCCTCCTAAGTTTGAAACAGGGCAGTAGACAGGGAAAATGCATTCCTTAGATCTACAAGGATTTATAGTGGAGAAGGAGAACTGACCCTACTCCCCCAGCACAATAATATAGCAGCGTAAGACCTTGGGGCTGAGACAGGGGGGTCCAGTGACACGGGGGAGGGCCCGGACAGGGCCTAAAAGGCAGGACATCAATCCACCCGCATTGCCTGCATCTTGTGATCTAAGGTTACGTGTAGGTATGTATGGCTGGATCATTTCAGCGAGGTAAGTAGGAGCAAGTCCATGAATTTTTTTATCGGTTAACAATAAAACCTTAAAATCAGCCCTAAACCTAACAGGCAGCCAGTGTAAAGAGGCTAGTACTGGAGTAATGTGTTCAAATTGTTTAGTTCTAGTTAGGATTCTAGCAGCCGTGTTCAGCACTAATTAAAGTTTATTTATTTATTTATCACGGTAACCAGAAAGAAGAGCATTGCAGTAATGTAATCTAGAAGTAAGAAAAGCATGGATTATTTTTTCTGCATCAGTTTTTGATAGAATGTTTCTGATTTCTGCAATGTTCCAATGATGAAAATAAGCAACTCTTTTATATTAAAAATTGTAAATTCAAAAATGTGCAATAATATGTAAAGATAATAATCAACATCTTTTTCAGAAGGTAGTGATTAATCAAATGTGTTGACAATGGACAAGCTATCAATGCATTTGTCAATAATGACAGATCTTAACATGTACTGTATGATTTAACTAATGATTTAGTGTCTGGCTGCTTAAGCTTTGTTCACACTGCAGGCCTTAATGCTCAAATGCTTTTTTTATTTTTTGAAATGTGATTTGGATTAATGACAGTTCAAACAGCGTATATAAAACTAAATGAAGATTGAAGTCTGAGCTAACAGATGTGGTATTTAATAAAACAATGGAAATGTCACGGCAACGCCTGGGGGACGACGCTGTGGGGGAAGCTTATGAATCCCCTCATTGCCCCCTAGACAAATTTGTCTACATCTGCGTAATTGTTTATTTATATGTTTATTTATAGTAGTAATTAGTGCATGATACTTATACAGATGTAAACCCCAATATATTTTTTACATGTTTATGTAGTAGTCAACACTCCACTGAATTACAGCTAAAACAACTTTTACCACACCTATAATTTATTTGTTAGCTATGCTACCAGCTGATAAGTGTCCTTTTTCATTTATTTTCTAATTGATAAGGAACATTTCTAATTGTTGTAGAACAGTAGCACAGCAAACGGACACAAGTTAATCATGAGGTCACACAGTGTGTGTCTCTGTCCACATTGTGGGAGTTTGTATTTCTATCTTTATCCATGACTTCACATTTTCTTCTAGATGTCACTCTTTAATAACCTGAACTCAAGATCATCCATTACAACAAGTCTACAAGAGTGATGGATTAAAAAAATGATGCCATTGTTCTCACTGTAACAAACACTCATACAGTAGACAAGAATATTCAGAAAGATATTAAACCTACAGTATGTTTGTACCACACATGGATTTACCTTGCAGTGCATATCTCACAGTTCCCAACATCTTGGTGTCACACAGTGGCACATTCTTGTTATATGGCTTCTATGGGTTTTGATGGAACCACCTGCAACTCAACACTGACATTTTAAAAGACAATTGTTGTTGAAGCACCATAGAATGCCGTTACATCTTTAAGTCTTCTTGGGTAGGATGCTACAAACTTGGCAACCTGTATATTGGCTGTGTGCTTAGGTCATTGTCCATTTGTAATGTGAACTTTTGCCCCAGTCTGAATTCCTCAGCAGGTTTTCATTAAGGAACTGTCTGTACTTTGCTCTGTAGAAATTATTGGGACTTTTTCCCATAATATCACCTCTCTTGCTTCCTTTTCTTTTTTGCTTTTCTTTTCAAAGCACTGTTACAGCCTTTTTGATCCATAATCCATGAAAGAAAATAACTACAACATTAAAGTTATTGATTGGATTGTTGCCATGCTAGGTTAGACCAAACTGACAGTAATCAATCTCACAATTTTCAAACATAAACTTTAATTTTATTGGAAACAATTTAGTTCTCAGAATGCTTTTAGTGTTTAAAAATAAATCATTATTTTTTTATTTAAAATATAACAGTGGCCTAAATGTCCTGCCTGCAGAATTTCTGCAGAATTTTCCTCGTGTTAGGAAAAGTACCAATTATTTCAAATCATACTAATCTGAAGTATTGGTATAGCCTCAGTGTTGTGAAAATAATGTGTTTTCATATCAAGTTCATGTCAAGTAAAATATAAAAATAACATTTACTTTAAGTAATTTAGCAAATGCTTTGTTTCATCCAAAGCAACTTACAAGTGAGGCTGAGCAACTTACAAGTGAGATTGAGAACAATCATATCATACAACTAAAACATTTATAAAATAGCTCTAAACAATAATAATAATAATCAATATTTATTATTGATTATTATTATTAGCTCACTTTCATGGATATACAGAATCTAATACGAATATACTGTATATAACGCTGGTAGTTAGCGGCCCTGGTATTGGTTGTGTCGGGGCCAAGGGGTCCCTGTATAGGTTGTGGACAGACCCAGGGTCTGTGGTATGGATTTGCAGGAGGGACCTTAGTATGGTTTGTGGAAGGGCCTTGATATGGGGTGAAGTGGAGCCCTGTTAGTCAGGAGGCATTTGATGGGCTGAATGGTCCACATATTTAAGAGTTATTAGGTCTATAATTTGTACTGATATTTTGCATTCACATTAGATTTTCTCAGGGGCCTTGGACCATTATTGGCCTTGTTGATCGAGGCCCCTAATGGTCAGGAGCCCAGTGGCCCAGGCCCCATTTGCCTGGTCCATAATCTGGCCCAGATGCACTCTCATACCATCACGAATGCTGGCTTTTGAACTGTGCGCTGATAAGAAGCTGGATGGTCCCTCTTCTTTTTAGCCCGGAGGACGCGTTGTCCATGATTACTAAAAATTATTTCAAATTTTGATTTGTCAGACCACAGGACAGTTTTCCACTTTGCCTCAGTTCATCGTAAATGAGCTCAGCATAATGCTGTTTTCCTTGGAAGGGAATAGTACACAGAAACTATAATTGTTAACAATATGGGTTGATTTTCTTCTTTATTATTTCAGAAACGTAGGGAATCAACGTAACTTTGGTTGATTCTCTTAAATAATTGTTAATGAATTATTATAAACATTATATTTAACAGGTTGGCCAATTAGAATATAGCTCATACCTGTGTTTTTTTATGAAGGTCTTCTTGATCATCTACATCAATTGTGCCATTCATTCTAGTAGTGACTGTAGATGCGTGCAAGTGTACATGCATAAATACATTCTGTTTATGAGCTTGTTGCAATGTCAGCACAGCATGAGGTTGTCGCTTCTTTCTTTTCACAGGGGTCAGTATGGAAGAGTTGTTCTCATTCTCACTTGCTTCTAGGGGAGAAGTGGTACATTATTTCCAAATCTGTACAGTTTCTGTAACACCAAAGAGCTGACACCACAAACCAAGCTCTCATGTAAAGCCCCTCCATCTACATTTAGCAGATGCTCTAGCATGTTGATTTACAAGATATGCATTTGACTAAACTAGGTAAGGCGACCACATACAGTTCACAAGCAATCCTAGAAATAACCACTACAACAAGTTTTGCGCTAGTAAGATCTGTGCTTATAATCTGGTCAAATTATCAAGTCATGTGTCTAACTTGAAACCTGAATTTGGGGAAATGAACTGAAAAGATAAAAACATTGTTTGAATTAGAGGCAATAGACCACCTTTATTTTTAATCATAGACAGCATTTACTATTATTTATTATCTTTAACGACATGTCACCAACTGTGATTTGTTATCAAACTGTCACTCAGTAATTGTCAGGGGAGCACTGTTTTCTGTTGCTCACTGGTAAAGCATGACACTTGCAACACAAGGATAGTGGTTTTCAGTCCCAGGTCAACATGACTGACTATAAATTGGTTTGGATGGCAGTATCTACTGAATGGCATAAATGATGTGCTGTAAAACATTTTCAATGTAATGTACATTGAATTGACTTTCTGGCTACATGCTGATATTTTAAGGCTTTTAACCATACATATATGCTGAAAGTTGGTCTAGATAATCATTAAATTAAATTAATAAAATATAAATGTAAAAATGGTCATCATGCACAAACAGGAGGGCTAACTATCTATTTGCTTTGAAATACAAAATAAACAACTTCACAAAAAGCATTTATTTAAATGGTGTGATGGGTCATGTTTATTTTAGTTCATGGAGATGTGTAGTTAGGGTCTTGCTCTCTAAGCTAGACAGGATAAGGTGAACCTGTAGATCTCATCTCTGACTCATATTGTCAACCATGTGTGCCAAGGAGAATAACACCAAAAACCCGCTCAAATTACCCGCCATGAACAAAGAGAAGGGGGTGGGGACTAACAGATATCATGTCTATGTGCAGGAATAATTTTTTTTAAAGCAACAAACACATAAGCTGAAATTTGACATCATAATCAATTACTTTTTGTGTTTTATAGTTTTAGAGAAAGGTCATTCAACAGCAGGCTATAAATGTTGCAGATGGACCTCACTGCAATGCTGACAACTATTTTCAGAGAGAATTGCTATCAGCACCTACATTTGTTGCAAGACAAAATGGTTCCGTTACTGCATAGACTTCACAGCACCAATTTGCCTTGCTTCAACACAATTTCAGAATGTCCATTGATGAGAACTGGAATACTATCTTCGATTCAGTATTTATCTAAAGTTAGGCAACTAAACAAGCACCTTTATGAGAAGTGAATATGATAGCAATAAAAATACTAATAGTTGGTGCTGAATGCAAAGTGTCTGTTTATGTGCCACATGACTGTTCACCCCTATTGGAAACTGAAAAATATCTTTGAGCTGCTTAACAGAAAATTAGGAACAGCCTCCATAGATCTATCTGGTATATACTCACTGGCTCTTGATATATTTATCTTACTTATAGTCATGGTCTGGAGTTTGTTATATGTTCACATTGTTGGCATTTAGTGAGACACCCCAGGAAGAGCAACTCCCACTTCTTCTGCTTCTCCCTTCTTGTTCAGACTGCTTTGAACAAACATGTATCATGTTGGCTATAGACTTGATCCTACTTTATGTCTGTTTAAAAATTCTACACGTGCTGGGGGATGTACAAACAGAAGTAAAGACAGTGAGAGGAATAGAGGGACAGACTGCAACTCTAAACACAGGATTAACTGGACTACAGGATGATGCAGTTATATGGACGTGTGGTCCAGTCAGTGCAGATAGAAAAATAGCTACCCTGAATGTTGGTAGAAGCATTGAATACAGTAAGAGACTGCACCTGGATATTCAGTCGGGATCACTGACAATCCAAAATCTTACTATGAACGACAATGGAATTTATAAAGTACAAATATTTCAGGAGCATGTCTTAACCTGGATTTTCAATCTAACTATTTATGGTGAGTTTGGTTCCGGAATTTTACCTTTGAATTTAAACACCCAATCTGGAACATTTGCAATTATCAACAAAAAATCTATCATTTACCATATGAACTGCCTATGTAATATTCTGTTTATATGAGCACAATCTATTGAACCCCTGTCATACTTCAGTTAACCATGAAATTACAAGTTTGAAAGCGAGTGGTTTTGATGACATGGGGCACAAAGGGGCAATAATTATTATGGTTTGACAGTGTCACTTCTAAAACCAATGTCCAGAAATCCCAGAACACATCTTGAAAAATAAAAAAAAACTAACGGGTCAAATGCAATGCTTTAGTTTTTACCAAAGTTTTGACAGAAAATCTGTATTCGTTAGGGTATCATTTCAAACACTGAACATCACATGCTTACATGGAATTGTAATCATGACCATGATTGTCAATATGCTGTTTGTCATGTTAGCAGTAATACATTAAAAGAAGACAAGTATTGATAACATACTACCTCAAATGTGGCATACATTATGAACACAATGTTACTTACAAAGTAAATATGTTAACATAAATATGTTTACATATGGGGTACATAAATTAACGCAGCAGTAAAGTATTTCTTTTAGATACTGTAGGGACAGAGTTCTTGAATTTCTACATAACCCACCAATTATGTATATGAATGCATAGTATAGAAATTTAAGGTTTTTTTAAAAGCCTATTGGGTTACAGAACTCCATCGATCTCCATTGAGGGAATGGTTATTTGGGGGTTCCGTTCTCAGAACAAACTCAGCTCAGATTTGCTGGGAACCCTGAAAATTCTTTAGTATTTCCCAAATGTTACGGTCCATCAATAAGTCATAGCATGCAAGTATGCAAAGGTATGTGCAACCCCTCTTGGAGGAAGACCAGAGTTGCTGAATCCACCATTTGGGAATGTCTATAACAATGTTTCTCAATCCTGGTCCTGGGGACCCCAAGTGGTGCATTTTTTTTGTTTTTGCCCTAGCTTTCACATACCTGATTTAAATTAAAGACTTGAAAATTTCAATCAGGTGTGTGACTCCAGTTATGACTAACCTGATTTAGCTATTCACCAAGTTAATTATTCAAATCAGGTGTGCTAATTTACCTACAGGTTGAGTACATCCCCAGGAACAGGGTTGCGCAACCCGGGTCTATACAATTGAATATGTATTCCTTAATATTTGTCCACTAGTTGTAAAAGTGAATATTTTTTCAAAACGGGTCCCTGAAAATGATGTGTTCTTATGTTTGTGCCTCTGCACAAAGACACTTGCTATCAAACATGGAATTTAATGGCTATCTGAGGTATTACAGTGATTCTACATATAGATTATGTTCATATAAACAATAGAACTCAATGGCGACCGCCTACACAAAATCTCAAACCGCCTCGGCATGGTAAAAGATCATTTTGCACAGTGAATGTGACAGCGAAAGTAGAAGTTAGCTTTGTCCATATTGGCAGTGTTACTAGATGGGAGGTAATCTACACAATTTGGCAATTTTAAAAATGGACTTGGGCAGGTTGATTTACAGATATGGTGGTATAGAAAAAGAAATTGAAATATTGAAATAGAAAATATTTCAATAAAACTTAACAACGGCTAAACTAAATCCTATCCGCATATTATTGTTTTAACATTTCAGATGACTTATAATAATGTAGAATTATTGATTTTTTTAATGAGAGTTCATAAGGCAGATGAAGAAGCCTGGTGAAAAAAACTATACAATTAACATATTGAAGTCACTTACAATATAAATATATGAAAATTAAGTCAAGAGAGGGAGATAAACAATGTATGTTTATCTTAATAGAAAATAAAATAGATGCACATACAACAATCTGGTGCTAACTGGACCTAAATTTGTAAACTTTATGCTTTTGTTTGCAGTGTTGAATGGCTCATCAATTGCATCTCACTGTTTATAGACATTATGGTGCCATTAATGTATTAGTGTAGTTAAGCCATTAGAAGCATAAATATGATAAATATGTTGGTTTCAACAGTAAGCATGATTCATGTCTTGTATAACTGTGTATCATCCCTGGTATTCTAGCTCCAGTGTCTGCCCCTTATATCAAACACATCACACAGAGTCGCTCATTGGCAAGCCCATTAAAAAAGAGCTGTTCAGTGGTGTGTTGTGTGAAGAATGGGAGAGACGTGACCCTGACTTGGTACAGAGAAGAGCAGAGAATCAACCAGACCAGCAACCCAGATACCAACATAACCCTGTATTTACCTCTGGAGGTAAAAGGGAGTTATAAAATCTACAGCTGTGTTGCTAACAATCCTGTCAGTGACCAGACAACCAAAATCAGCATTGGGGAGCACTGTCAGCAACATGGAGGTAAAAATCTGTTGTGTTGATATACTTTGTGCTTTAAAGGTTCACAATTGAATTAATGTAAATTTCTTCAAATAGTAGCCTCCATTTTCTACAATGCTGAGAAATAGTACTTGCTCCCTGTCTGATTTGTTAAGCCATTTTGAAAACTTTCAGATCTTTTTGTGGGCTATAAACAGAGGGAATTGGAGTCAGGAGGTTCCTTTATTTTGTTTACTTTGCTGGGTAATAGTTATCGGACCCATAATTAAGACAACTTAATGAAAATGATACCAATGCGTGTGTACACCCCTGCATGGGTGTACACACGGTAGGCGGATTTTTCTTACGGTTCAGTTGTCGCTTACTTTTATTGTTGCTGGCAAATGAGGGCTATATAACGTTTCACTGCTGAATTTTATTTTGAAGGCAAAATATGAAAACCGGAGGTCTTATTCCTGCTGCTGAATCTCTAATGTTGCCTGCATGACGCTAATCCATTGTAGCTATCGAGTTGTGACAGTTAGCTTCTTACCTTGGGTTGTCACTCAGACGATGGCTACCTTTATATGAATGTGACAGCCACTTACTGACAGTTCAACACAAACGTGCGCATGCAAAGGCAGTTACGTTTCTCTGACCTCACTAGCTAGTTTGTAACTCTGACCCAATCCCAGACCCAATCCCAATGTCCACACTCACAGACTCACAGACTTTGAAGCGCATTCTTGCTAAGTCTATGAGGGCTTAGGTCTGTCCCACTGTCAAATCGTCAAGTGCGCGAGGGCTCTCTCGCTGACATTTTGAAGAACTGTGAACTACATCACTGCACTAGGCCTACATTAACAATTATTTGAGATGGCACACAGGACACATGAACTCAGAGGAATGCAATCACCTTATTACACACCTAGTTTATTCAACTATTTATTTTAGTTTTTGCTTAACGATGCTGCTTTGACCAAAAATAGTACATTGATTATTGACAAATATCGATTGTTATTGACAATTACCTCTTTTCCACTCTGTAGGGCAAGAGCCTGCAAGACATAAATCAGGCAGTCGGTCTATTAAGTGCCTTGGCTGCGAAGAAAGTAAAAAACTTAAAATAAAAAGTCTCAAACCCACAATAGTGTGCAACATGTTTCAGCGTCGTCAAGGTAACACGATAACATCGCAAAGTGCTGTCCCATTACTATTTATTGCATTTAGAGCCCTTGCAGCCTCTTGCGCTCAATCACTTACCAGGTGACATCAGTTTAGTCTGCGAGGGTTCAGGGCTTAGGGTTTCGGGGGACATTGGGATTGGGCCCCAATGTCCACACACACAGCCTAACGGACTTTGAAGCGCATTCTCGCTAAATCTGTGGGGGCTTAGGGCTGTCCCACTGTCAAATCGTCAAGTGAGCTAGGGCTCTTTCGCAGACATTTTGAGCCCTTTACGCATCATTTTCCTAAGTCCACATTTCTGCAGACTTTGCCTGAGGGAATTGCCCACAGTTCATAGCGTTGTGACGTGAAACAGGGGTTACCAGGGAAAGCTCGGATGCAAGAGAAAAATCCCGGCAAACCCGCTTTATAAAAGAACGGTAAACTGCACTACATTAAAAAGGATTTAAGATGGCACATAGAACACATGAAATCAGAGGAATGTTATCACCTTATTACACACCTAGTATATTTAACTACTTATTTTAGTTTTTGCTTAACAATGCTGTTTTGACCAAAAATAGTACATTGATTATTGACAAATATAGATTGTCATTGACAATTACCT
Source organism: Esox masquinongy (assembly GCA_016801175.1). Lineage (NCBI taxonomy): Eukaryota > Metazoa > Chordata > Actinopteri > Esociformes > Esocidae > Esox > Esox masquinongy. Next base: position 79,116 of record JACXGI010000909.1, read on the forward strand.
CTCATCCACTCTGTAGGGCAACCCCCTGCAAGCCATATAAATCAGGCAGTCGGTCTATTAAGTGCCTTGGCCGCGAAGAAAGTAAAAAATGTAAAATAAAAAGTCCCAAACCCACAATAGTTTGCAACATGTTTCAGCATCTTCAAGGTAACATAATAAAGTCGCAAATTGCTGTCCCATTACTATTTATAGCATTCAGAGCCCTTGCAGCCCTTGGACAACTCTTTGGTCTTGGCCATGGTGGAGAGTTTGGAATCTGATTGATTGATTGATTGCTTCTGTGGACAGGTGTCTTTTATACAGTTAACATGCTGAGATTAGGAGAACTCCCTTTAAGAGTGTGCGCCTAATCTCAGTTTATTGCTTGTATAAAAGGTTGAATACTTATTTCACTCATTAAAATGCATATCAATTTATAACATTTTTGACATGCATTTTTCTGTATTTTTTTGTTGTTATTCTGTCTCTCACTGTTCAAATAAACCTACCATTAAAATGATAGACTATAGTCTATGAGGGTTCAGGGCTTAGGGTTTAGGGAGGACATTGGGATTGGGCCTCTGAACCTGCAGGACTTTGTTTTTCTCTGATGCTTGTGCGATAGTTTGCACCAATGCTGTGATTTACTGAATCTTTTCATTCTCTGCTCTTTCATTTGTCCTGCCGTGGACTGCCTCTGGACATTTTATTTTGCTTCTTGCTTTTCCTTTCCTCCTCTTGACAATTTGGCAGAGCAGAGCTTGCACTCTGCTTTACTTGTGTCATTGCTGACATCTCCGTCTTCCCGCTCCACCAATCTGAGTTCTATATTCTATACTTATGCGGCCAGAGGTGACACAACCATCGAGTTTCACTTAATGTTTCCATGACGTGGATTAATTATTTCTATGAGTACGAGTGCAAGTACATGAGCCCAGTATCGGCCCGATACTGGTATCATTGCATCCCTACTTGTTTACATTAATTCATTTTCATTTGAGGAAGAATAAGACCTCATTGGCCAGATACTCATTTTTGTTGTTTTGTCTTAGTAATTTGTAACATAGGTGTATGGGCCTTTTCTTTTCATTAAGAATTGAATTGTGCTTGTAATGTTTTATCAAACATGTAATGTTTTTCTTTAAATGTTTGATAGGGGGAGTGTTGAAGTATATGGCCCAATAGTTATCATTATTTCAACCATTGTACGAAACAGCTGATTTCTAACAATAACCTAGGGTAAAATCTGCTCAAACAAAAACTGACCACTGCGACCATAGTGTTGTTAGATTTCATCAGTTATCTATAGTGGGAAAATAATAGAGTACCTGGTCGAGTCAAGTGTCTCTCCCTTCAGTTATGTTGTGGATTTGCAGCAAAGTTGACTTTTCCAGTCTCATCACAAAATGGTTATTCTCACAAATATAGTGTTCCTAAAACAAAGTATTTCAATCCCAAAAGCCACTCTCCCATGTTTTAACCCAAGCCGTATGGTCAATGGAAACACATTCCTGATTGACAGTGTGACTCTCTGAGTGAGAATTCAAACAGACGGCCTCTTGCTTCGTAATATCTAGATATGCTTAATTGCAACAAAACAAATTTATACAAACATAACACAATCAGATTACTACAGTGTGTATGTATGTGAATGTATAGTATGTACGTTTATTTGCTGAGGTATAGTAAGAATATCTCCACTACACGCATAGTTTTTTATGGATACTTCAAACTCATCAAATTGGTTGGCTGTATTAATACCCACCTCATTTACACAACCTAAACTGGGTTGATTAACTTTCCCCCAGCTCTCTCCAGATTAAATCATGGAACCTTTCCCCTTGATCCCATCCCTTTCTTCATCTTCACGATCATCTCAGGAAATCTTCTTTCATACCTCACCTCACCGACCTACTCAACTCAATCCTGACCTGACTTGAAGATGGCCACTCGCTCTCTTCCTCAAGAAGTCAACTTGACCCCTCTTAACATCATAACGTACAGACTAATTCCCCTTAACATGCCCTTTCTTTCCAAATCACCTGAGAATGTTGTCTCTGACCAAGTCTTATCAACCGTAACCAGTCACACATCAAAATGGATCTTTACCAACACTTCTCTGTCAAAGAGGCTCTTTGCACTGCTCAAGCTGATTCTCTTCGGTTCTCAACAACCTACATTATGCGCTGCCTTCAACATCGTGAATCTGCAGATCTTACTGTCCACCATTTCGGGCTTGTGTGTCTTAGGCTGCTCCTGCCAGACAGCATGGAGAGGATCTATTTCTCCCCCACAGCCTCTCACTTCTGGTGTTCCCCAGGGTACATTGTAGGCCCTGCCACTCAGGCCAAAGATATGCCAATATGTTACATACTGCCAACTACAGTATGTAACCTTTAGCACAGGGAGTCAAAAGAATCAGCCACAGGCCTTCAACATCAACCACATTGAATCGGGTCAGAGCCACTAAGCCTAACTGAGCACTCTGATTACCCAATTAAAAGACCCCACAGCAATGGCCACACTTTGTTCTTATCCATGCAGTATACAGATTTAGACTCAAACATCCCATTCATATCTCAGTTTAAACTCAATCTAGATTTACAGATTGGATTCATCCACTTGTACATTAATTTACTCTGTTTATAGGGTAGTGTTTAGTTTATTAGGATACAGCAGTGTTCATTTAACCCCTGTTATGCAGAAAAACTGCAGAAGAAATGTACACAGGCAGCCCAATGCTGATACTGTATGTTGCCCAATTATTAGCTAAATATATTTCAAATTACCATTTTGTATTTCAATCAGAATTAGGAGCCCTTATTTTTTTTATATAGTAAACAAAGCTTTTACTAAACATTAAGGGTTTTAAGGTGATTGTGTGATTCGTCACACACAGAGATTAGTTGTGCTTTATTTCCCCAGGTTCCACTGTACCTCTTTCAACAAATACATACAGATACATCCTGTCTGGGGTCCCGGTGGCTGTTGGCTTCATGACAGTCATTGGACTATTAGTTTGGATATACTGGAAAAAGAGAGAATTAAAACAGGAAGGTAAGCAAGATACAACATTCCTCCACACATCTTTCAGTTTGTTTTCCCTTTTTGTTCTATGTCTTTCGATTTGAACAAACATAAAATCCAGAAAATGAACCAGGCAAGCCTAGTTCAGAATGTTGTTGCCTTCACTGGATTCAAACCTGGATCACCCATGTGAGAGATCATGACTTTAACCATTTCGCCATGGAGCTGTATATATAGCACTATGCATAGTGCTATATATGGAGCTGTATATATAGCACTATGCATAGTGTTCCACTAACTTATTACTTAAGGAATTGAGCAATTGCTAGCGAGACTGATGATGAACTTTAAACTGCCAAAGCTATTTAATTTCATGGCACAACAACGTTCATTTTTCTTTCATTCATGAATGACATTGATACAATAAATATCAATATAGGTGACGATAACTGATCCTAATGCATAATTTGTTCTGACTGTGACGAGATGTATGTACACCACAGAGACATAAGAAAATGAAGCTCAGTTGATGTGGAAATGAAATATTGGACTTTACTTTGGATATTATCAATAAAAGAGTTACACTGCATCTGTATTCTGTATGTTCTCATGCAGAGTCTACTGGTGTAATCTATGCAGATGTCAGACCAGCACAGCAAATGTCTTCATCA
>JACXGI010000909.1:82892-93628 GCA_016801175.1 Esox masquinongy
AGAATCTGCCAAATTACTTAAATGTAAGATTGAAATAAAAGAGAGACTCTCCATCTCTCCATCTTTGTGTCTGAATGCTTTAGTTGTTAAAGTAATGAACTACACAGTGTCCTTTCTTACAGGGAGGAAATGATCAAGTGGATACTTCAACAGTTGAAGAAACAACCTACTCAGACCTTCGTATTTGATAACCCGCTGAAAATTATCATAGTCACAGTTGTAAAACTGACTTTTTACGTCCTTGCCATTTCATACATGTACAGTACAGTTGCTGGAGCTAATGTTGCTCCTGTACATTCAAAATAAACTGCCATTAACTGAATGTCTAAAAAATTTGTTTTAGCATTAAAGTGCAGTCTATATGTATTAAGACAATGACACAGTATTTTTTTACATCCATAAAAATAGAACAGTGTCACAATATTTGTGTCTCCCTTAAAGTTTGTATTTACAGAATACAATTCGCCAAGGTAAACCAAGATCCATAAATTCACAGCATAAATCTCATAAATGGGTGTCCTGAAACCAAATAATATTCACACCAATGGTATGACTATATATGGTAGTAATAGGTTAAGTTAGCCATTTGATTTAGCAGCAGTGGAACCATAAAAATTAACTGGCTAACATTATGACTTTATGATAGTTGGTTGAATCTTACTAGCTGCCAGGAACTAATCTTATTTGAACTTTGTTGTCATCTTTACAGAATAACAGAGTTGTATAGCCCTTTTAAGATACAGTCAAGTCAGCTTTTTGTACTAAAAACACACACAGAGCATTTTGTAAGTGACCCTAACCCTATGTCATGCTGTTTTGTGTGGGAAAGTCAACTTTTAGGTTCCTCAAACTAAACTCTGTACATAGAAGCCAGTTCCAATCCATTTTTTCATTGGATCCATCTAATCAGAGACTTACTTAGACCTGAGGCCTATACTATGAAGCAGGATTTGGGGTTAGTGAGCTAACTTAAGGTCGCCATGGTTACTTATGCTGCACACCTAACCTGCTCCGGAGCAGGTTATATTCGAGATAACAGATTAGCACGTATGAATGCACCGCCTACTGACCAATCAATTCTCGACTTAAAATGGCGTCACCATTCTTCGAAGATCCCGTACACGGATAGTGAGAGGGTCTCTTAGAAAATAAAGAATATTTGGAGACCGACAAAACCAGTTGGCTTTCTCTGATGAGTAGGCCTATCTTTATGAAATACATAGATTCTCAGCTGAGGGAATTACGTATCTTTGTCAGCTTCTTGAGCTGTATGTTGCCAGTGTGACACATTGAATTTGCGTGCTTACAGTTCCAAACTGTATGCATAGCGTTATGTTTTTTGCTACAGGTAGTTTTGTGTGTGCTGTGGATGATGCGGAGAACATAAAAACACGGTGTGCCGCGCAATTCGCAAGGTGGTTCTTACTCTAACTGATCTACTTGATAAATGTGTTGTGTTCCCAGGCCACTTGCCCACGCAGTCAATTAAAGAGGGCTTTTATGAAATAACAGGTAGACAATAACGTACGTTCACTACTTTATCTATAAATACTGTAGACCCTGTGATGTTTACTGTTGTGTATTAAATGCAGCATACTCCTTTCATAGGGTTCCCAGAGTGATCAATGCCATAATTGCACCCATATTCCGATAACAGCATCACTGGGTGAGAGTGAAGGCGATTTTGTTCATCGCAAGTCATTCCATAGCATCAACGTTCAGATAAAGGAAAAATAACGATAGTCATTATTTGGTCATACTGGTACATTGCCTACATGGACACCAAGGGTTTTCAGAAAAAGCAGTAGGCTAGAGAATTAAAGGTAATTCCTTTTTAGCACATATAGAAATATTCACACAGCACAGGGGTCACAGGTGGGGAATTTTACTCCCCACCATGGAGTCCTTTCAAATGCACACTTTGTTTCACTTTTTCACTTTATTTATTTTTTATTAACTTCCAAGACGCTTAACATTACCAGAGTGGCAAAAAATTGTCTTACACACCATAAGAATTAATCTAAGCAACACATTAATTTAATGAAGTGCACAATTGTAATTATAGTCAGATCTAGTAGTAACTTTATGATGGTGCATTAAAATTGATAAGCCTTGTAACTCACGCATTTACACAGTTGACAATTTCTTACCAGCTTTCCTTCCTGTTTTTGGCAGCAGCAACTGTGTTGCTTTTATATATATATATATCTCTGGAAAAAATTGAGATCACTGCAAAATTATCAGTTTCTTTGGTTTTACTATTCATAGGTATGTGTTTGAGTAAAATGAAAATTTTTGTTTTATTCTATAAACTACTGACAACATTACTCCAAATTCCAAATAAAAATATTGTCATTTAGAGTATGTATTTGTAGAAAACAACAACTGGTCAAAATAACCAAAAAAGATGCATTGTTTTCAGACCTTAAATAATGCAAAGAAAACAAATTAATATAAAATACTAATGTTTTAACTTAGGAAGAGAACTTAGGAAAATAAATCAATATTTGGTGGAATAACCCTGATTTTTAATCACAGCTTTCATGCATCTTGGCATGCTCTCCACCAGTCTGTCACTTTATGCCACTCCTGGCACAAAAATTCAAGTAGCTTGGCTTTGTTTAATGGCTTGTGTCCATCCATCTTCCTCTTGATCAAATTCCAGAGATTTCAATGGGGTTCAGGTCTGGAGATTGGGCTTGCCATGACAGGGTCTTGATCTGGTGGTCCTCCATCCACACCTTGATTGACTTGGCTGTGTGGCAAGGAGCATTGTCCTGCTGGAAAAAACAATTCTCAGAGTTGGGGTACATTGTCAGAGCAGAAGAAAGCAGGTATTCTTCCAGGATAACCTTGTACTTGGCTTGATTCATGCATCCTTCACAAAGACAAATTTGCCCGATTCCAGCCTTGCTGAAGCATCCCCTGACCATCACCGATCCTCCACCAATTTTCACAGTGGGTGCATTGACATTGTGGCTTGTAGGCCTCTCCAGGTCTCCGTCTAACCATTAGACGACCAGGTGTTGGGCAAAGCTGAAAATGTGACTCGTCAGAGAAGATGACCTTACTCCATTCCTCTACAGTCCTATCCTTATGGTCTTTTGGAAACTTCAGCCTGGCTCTTCTTTGCTTCTCATTGATGAATGGCTTTTTTATAGCTTTGCACAACTTCAGCCCTGTCCCTAGGATCCTGTTTCGAACCGTCCTCGCCGTGCACTTCACCCCAGCTGCTGTTTGCCATTCTTTTTGTAGGTCACTTGATGTCATCCTACAGCTGAGTGAGATTCGAATGAGTTCACGGTCATCTCGGTCAGTGGACAATCATTTTCGCCCTCTGCCAGTCTGTAGCTTTGTTGTTCCCAATGTCTGTTGCTTGACCTTGTTCTTATAAACAGCCCTCTTTGAAATTTTCAGGATGGAAGCAACCTGACGCTCACTGTATCCCTCTGCCAGTAAAGCCAAAATTGAACCCTTCTTTTCTTTTCTCAAAGTTTTTTTTTTCAACACTTTTGTCATGCTGAATAGTTATTTTTTTATTCAAATTACCTTTGAGGAATTACTTGCACTGTTTTTGCCATCCAGCTGGTCCTATTGCAAGAGGATAGCGATGACCACAGCAGTGGTTTTTATACTTTTCCTCATTAAATTAGATTTGGTTCAGGTAATCACCTAATTAGTACCTCATTAAGTTAAAGGAGGTGTGCCTGTGTTGGTATTTAACAGACACTGGAATGGAATGGCTGCCATACACGTAAAGATGCTGATTTAAGAAAAATTAGGAGTGGTCTCTTAATTTTTTCCAGAGCTGTATGTATATATATATATATATATATATATATATATATATATATATATATATAAGTTGTTGAAAAAGAATATATATATATATATATATATATATTCTTCATATTTTTCTAAAATGTTGATTTGTTCCTATCGAATGAAATGCGGCTCTGGTAGACTTATCAATATTTGAGATTGGTCATATGGTGCCAACATCGCCCCCATCACTAGATAGGGAAAACCTGGGTTGATTTAACTAATTGATAACCACCCGCTTATGCAGGACTGCAGTTGTTAGGCTTAGTGGAGCCAGCTAACAAAAAAAAATCCTGGGAATGTTGAACTTGCTTCGTAGCATAGGCCTCTGGAGCACCAGGTGGGTGCAATTAACAATAAGGTAGAACATAAAACCAGCAGGCTCTGGACATCGTAGGGCAGGGGTAAGTCCACTCTAGCCCTCAAAGCCAGTTCCACTCCGGTTTTTTTATTGCAACCCACTAATCAGGGATTAGACACCAGGTGGGTACAATTAACGATGAGGTAGCAAAGAAAACCAGCAGGCTCCGGCCCACGCAAGAGTTGAAGAACCCTGTCCTTGGGTAAGAGTTAAATTCCCCTACTTAGTCTGGTATTACAAGGTTTGTCTGTGAAAGAGATGTTGGTTCATTCTCAATATGACTACCTGTCACAATTAAAGTTATGTACATCTACTTGGTAAAGCTGCGTTTTCCTGGCACATCAGGCCTGCCATTGCTTGCCAATGAAATCCAACGCCATCTCTCCCTCATTTGGATCACAGACAACTGTTTGTCGTTACTGCCCTCACCTGTGTTCCTTATTGTCCTTTTTCAAAGTCCTCGTTCCCTAATGTTTGTTGTTGTTCGGTTTTGATACTATGTAAAGTCGTTTCTGCTTTGGTGTCTTACTTTGAGTTTTGTTAAATCTTAGTACAATTATTAAAAGTCCTGTGTTCTCCCTGCGTCTGTGTCCTGCCTCTTACCTGCAGCATTCTAGGTAGCATAACTTGTCAAATACAGGAGCAGAACTTCTCAGGACATCACTGTGTACACATTCCTGTGTCCAACGGTTACTTTCATAATACCTGCCTGAACCTGCTCATCTAATCCACAAGCCTGGACTTGTTTGGTTGTTTCTCAAAGTTGTTGAAAAAGCCATCTGAGTCAGTGAAGGTGTATGATGTCTATACTGTTTTGGATCAAGCATTGGCCACATTATTTATCGCATTGGCCATTTAGAAATAGCTTCTTTTTAGAAATAGCTACCTTAGAAAATACGTATGACCTCATGTTTGGCTATTATAAGGTTTGCCTGTGAATCCCTGTCATGTGGTTGAATAAATACTACAAATTGTTAAAACCGTGGGCACACAGTTTCCCAGTAAGAAATTAATATGCAGTGGGAAGGTGGTCAAGGGCTAACCCACACCAGCCCTTAACCAGCTAGCCTCCAACAGCACAACACAGGCTTGTCCATACCAATCTCACATCAATCCACCATGATGCTGCCTACACCAGACAAATACCAGGTAGTCCACACCAATACCAACATGGGCTGATTAACCACAATCCCACATCAACAGATAAGACATCTGAAGTTATCCTAAGGTATACTGATTAGATCTGAAATAAAACACTACTTAAAACAATAGGAAGACATTGCTCTTGCATTTTGTTGTTTGGATTGTGCACTTACTTTAAATCTTGCATTTTCAATCAATCAATATTTTTGGGAATTTTATCTTTCCAGAGGCTTTCACTCTAAACAAACACCTTATTTCTAAGGCTCTATGCAATGTATACATAATCGCCTTCTACCTACCGATTCTGAAAAGCCTATAAAAAGTAGATGTCTGTACTACAAAAACACAGAGCTACTAAGAACTTAACTTGAAGGTACAACATTGTTTCTTTGACAAGAATCCTTTGGTTGATATTAAAAGGTCTGTCTGTGAAATTGGTCTTGGTGTCACTTTTAGGATGACTCCATGTCATCATTAGAGAAATAAAAACTGAAGACTGTTAAAGCTTTAGGTAGTTTCCTATCTGACCAATTGTGAGTTTCCCAGAAATCACAATGCCATTGGCACTATTTGGGTTCCTGGAATGCAGGTGAGTGAAGGCTTATCAACACCCACATCAGGACAAGCCAATAACAAGTCTGCTGGAGCAAACAAAACAGTCTGTGTGCATTGTCGCTTTGCCAAATGTTTAGGATTATAATAACCGTCTAGACCTGCTAATCTTCTCCACAACAAGCTCAGGCTTGTTTAGTTATTTCTCCCAATCCTTAAAATTGTGTCTAAACATTTTTGTTACAAAATATTGCCCACAAATATCTAAAATAATTATTTGACACAACTACACTTTGCGTAGATCAGCAATGCAGAGTAAAATATTTTAGATAATACTGGGTGTTGATGACATATGTCTGTAAAAAATGCAAATTAATTTTATTAATTTAGCAAATGCTAACATCTAGAAGTGATCAGGGTTAATTGTATCATGCTAAAGGATATTACATGTTTTTTACCTTGCTGGCTCAGAGATTAAATGTGCTTGTCCTTGTCCCTTGCCCAACTATCATAGTAGCTGTAAAGTTTTCTGCAATGCAACCCACAGAGCTCAGAAGCCATGTTCATAACCTGCGTGAAGTTGGACCCCCACCCAACACAAAACTTCGGCAAAATAAGCCCAATTGTTTGTGCTCCGTTTGTGTTGGTAAAAATTTTGTTTGTGCAGCTATTTTTCTATAGATATTAAATAATATTGTACAGGTCATTGTGAGGTCACGCTGCCCCCAACATTCTCCAAATTCAACCAAAATAGCCTTTTTTGTTTGTGCTTCATTTGTGCTGGTTTGTGCCATTAAAAGTTTTGTTTGTGATGCTTTGGTATTATATACAGTTGTGCTCATAAGTTTGCATACCCTGGTAGAAATTGTGAAATTTTGGCACTGATTTTGAAAATACCACTGATCATGGTGACACACAGGTGAAAATGGCAATTAAAGGTTAATTTTCCACACCTGTGGCTTTTTAAATTGCAATTAGTGTCTGTGTATAAATAGTCAATGAGTTTGTTAGCTCTCACGTGGATGCACTGAGCAGGCTAGATACTGAGCCATGGGGAGCAGAAAGGAACTGTCAAAAGACCTGCCTAACAAGGTAATGGAACTTTATAAAGATGGAAAAGGATATAAAAAGATATCTAAAGCCTTGCAAATGCCAGTCAGTACTGTTCAATCACTTATTAAGAACTGGAAAATTTGGGGATCTCTTGATACCAAGCTAAGGTCAGGTAGACCAAGAAAGATTGTAGTCAAAACTGCCAGAAGAATTGTTTGGGACCCAAAGAAAAACCCAGAGGTAACCTAAACAGAAATAAAGGCTGCTCTGGAAAAAAATGGTGTGGTTGTTTCAAGGAGCACAATACGACAACACTTGAACAAAAATTAGCTGCATGGTTGAGTTGCCAGAAAGAAGCCTTAACTGCGCCAATGCCACAAAAAAGCCTGGTCACAATATGCTCTGTAGCACCTTGACATGCCTCACAGCTTCTGGCGCACTGTAATTTGGAGTGACGAGACCAAAATAGAGTTTTACTGTCACAACCATAAGTGCTATGTTTGGAGAGGGGTCAACAAGGCCTGTAGTGAACAGAATACCATCCCTACTGTGAAGCATGGTGGTGGTTCACTGATGTTTTGGGGGTGTGTGCTCTCTAAAGGCACGGGAAATCTTGTGAAAATTGATGGCAAGAAGAATGCAGCATGTAATCAGGAAATACTGGCAGACAATTTGCATTCTTCAGCACGAAAGCTGCACATGAGACGTTCTTGGACTTTCCAGCACGACAATGACCCTAAGCATAAGGCCAAGTTGACCATCCAGTGGTTACAGCAGAAAAAGGTGAAGGTTCTGGAGTGCCCATCAATCTCCTGGCCTTAATATCATCGAGCCACTCTGGGGAGATCTAAAACGTGCAGTTCATGCAAGATGACCAAAGACTGCATGACCTGGAGACATTTTGCCAAGACGAATGGGCAGCTATACCACCTGCAAGAATTCTGGGGCCTCATAGACAACTAGTACAAAAGACTGCATGCTGTCATTGATGCTAAAGGGGGCAATTCACAGTATTAAGAACTAACAGTATGCAGACTTTTGAACAGGTGTCAGTTAATTTTTTTCTTTGTCACCATGTTTTGTTTTATGATTGTGCCATTCTGTTGACCTACAGTTGAATGTGAATCCCATAAGAAATAAAAGTTATTTTTTCTTTACAAATGGTACATATATTATCAATTCTACAAGGGGATGCAAACATTTGAGCACAACTGTATACTAGACTTTAATTATAGGTGATGATGTCACTCAGCCCAACAACATGCTCCAAATTGAGTCCAAATAGGCAAATCTTTTGTGCTTTGTTTGTATTGGTTTGTGCTCTTCAAATTTTCATTTGTGCTGCTGTCATTTTTTAGATATTAGATATTAATCAAATTTAATAGGTCATTCTGAGGTCCCTCAGCCCCCAAACATCCTCCAAATTCACCCAAAATAGTCTTGTTTGTTTGTGCTTTGATTGTGCTGGTCCAAATTCACTCAAAATAGGCTAAATCATTTGTGTTTCATTTGTGCTGGTAAAAATGTAGTTTGTGCTGCTGTCATTCTTTAGATATTAAATAAAATGTTATAGGTCATTCTGAGGACCCGTAGCCCCCAACATCCTCCAAATTCACCCAAAATAGTCTTGTTTGTTTGTGCTTTGTTTGTGTTGTTAAAAGTTTTGTTTGTGTTGATGCATCGTTTTATATATTAGCCAGTTCATTTTAGTGTCAGCAGCCCCCCAACCGGCTCCAAATTGCCTCAGAATAGGTTCAATCGTTTGTGCTCTGTTTGCTCTAGATTGCTAACTATATTGCCTTATATATTTCAATTATGGCTTTTAATTTGAAAAATAAATTCTCAGCGCCGCTAGCATAATATCCTGCTGCTAGAAGAATGGTAATAAAGCTTCGCATGGCCACCGCTACAGCCACCCAACATGCTCCAGATTCACTCAAAATAGGCTCAGTCGTTTGCAATCCGTTTATGCCAGTTTGTGCCGGTTAAAGTTTAGTTTTTGCCAGTCTTCTTACCGATATAGTTGAGAAGTAATGATAGAGCTATAGTGGAAAGAGAGTAAAGCCAATGCGCTGTCCAGTAGAAATGTAGGTTATGTAGCCGCAAAAACAACACTTGTAACGGCACAAACGAAGCACAAACAAACCAGACTATTTTGGGTGAATTTGAAGTATGGCGGGACTGTGTGACCTCAGAGTGACCAATGAAATATTCTTTAATATTTAAAAACTGATAGCAGCACAAATGAAAATTTAAACAGGACAGACCAGCACAAACGGAGCACAAAAGATTGGGCCTATTTTGAGTCAATTTGGAGCATGGCTGGTGGCTGGTGACGTCTTCACCTATAATCAAATGTCTAATAGAGCATGTTGGGGGGTGAGTGACCTCAGAATGACCTATACAATTTTATTTAATATCTAAAAATTATATGGTAGATAAATAAAGATTAAAGATAAAGATAATTTATCACTGATCAATTAACTCCCGGCAGAGTATTGTCAAGTACATTATATACCGGCAAGAAAATAAACTGACTACTGCAGGTACATAGAGCTTGTTAAAATCGCTACTATCTGTGATTTCACTTTTTATAAAACAAACCATACAGAGGAAGCAAGGCAACGAACAGAACATTTGTTATTATGTGAAATGTATTATTTTGCACCACATTTCCATCATCATCAAGCCGAGTTTTTACATGTGTTGTGTGCAATACGGTGTGAAAAGGACTAGATAACAAATAATTTTTTGTTGTTGAGTCAGGTCATTTATCTGACAATGGAAATAGGGAAAAAGAAAAAGGAATTACTTAAATTAAAGATGCTGTGTCTTCATATCTTTGATTTAAAATCTCTGTTATGTTCCCACCTAAACATTAACAAAACTAGTCAGAAAGAAAGTTTTGTGTTGTGTGTGTAACCACATTGGACAAAAAGTAATCATTGATATTTAGAATTGATGTAAATCTGCCTGGTGGCTCTATTTAATCACATTGATTTATCTTCAGTGCTTAATATTTAATAAATAAGTATATGGTCCCAATATTCATATTTCTTAAATCCTCTTCTAACTACTACACCGGAAAAAATTAAGAGACCACTGGTGAAGAAATCCTCAACCAAAGATGTACTCGAGTAAGAGAACCAGGCACAGTACAATACTCAAAACTTAATTAAAAGGTTTTACTTGCCGATCCACAGTAAATCCTCTACCATTTAATGGGGCAATTGTCCAACACGTGTCTGTGCCCAACTCATGAGTCTAGAGTATCGTACCAAGCATTAACGATACAGACACGACAAGAATACATACGAACAACACACACCCATTAAAACTCCACACACATGCATTTAAATGGTACGCATTCAAATTATAAGGCAAGAATATACCATTTGCCCCCTTGACATTTACATTGGTTACAAAGGAATTAAATATGCTCATATGTTGGGATCTTAAGGATGTACCACTGTTAGATTAAGCTCATCTCGAATCGTACTGCAAAAGTTTTAAGATTAAATAGACACACAGTAAGATACAGTAGGTTTGATATTTATGGGGTTGTGTAATGAGGGCATTAGTCTCCAAGTGACACAGGATGTGGTGGGGCTGCAGAGAAACATAGATGAGTGAAGATGTATAAATGAGAAAGTGCCATCTCTGAATGATGGCATCAACCACAAGCTGACAAACACAAAAACCATTTCACACTAGACATAAACTAGGTGTTAAAATGTGGCATTCAATGTAAACCTAGTGGCAAATAAGAGTCTAATGGTATGGAATTGGACCAGCAGCAACACAA
>JACXGI010000909.1:93728-110620 GCA_016801175.1 Esox masquinongy
GTGTGTACGTATGTGTAAGGTCGGCAATGATCATCTTTACAACAGACAGATAAATCCTTTAAAAGAGGAACAGATAAAAAGTAAAAATAGGAAAGTGGAACATAGTTAAGGCAAGAAATGATTTATTAACCAAAAAACAGGAATAAGGAAGTTGCACAATATTCATTATTACTGGAGGAGAGAAGGAAGTGGCAATAAATATTGTTGTCTGAATGATTGGGCAACTAAATGGTTCTGGGAAGCAGACATTGCATGCTAAGTGTTGCTGGGTAATGCTCTCAAATATCCCTGTAGAGCACAGCTCATGCTGTCTTTGCAAGTTTATAAATTGCATAGGTTATAGAGCAACAAATAGCCGGAAAATGATAAGCACAAAACACCTAAAGCTTTCTTGAAGAGACACTGCTGTCCCCAAGCAAGAAATATAATAGTTATCTTTTCTGGGGAGTGAGAACAGAGGTGAACTCATTGATGTTATTTGTTTTGAAGGAATGTCACCTCACATCCTTGAAGCATCAATGATGGTCACATATGAGTGAAGGGTTGCCTCCTAATAATCGTCACTTATTTAGTTCCCTTCACAGACTTTAAAGGAAAATTACTTTATGAACATTTGAATTTAGCCTTACACCAATCCACTGCTTTAAATGTGAAATGAGTAATAGAGTCGTGTAAAATGAGAAGGAGATTTTACTGAAGCAAAAAAAGAGTTAATTATAGTTCTGTGTGTTCTTTTAACCTCAGACAGTCTCGTAAATTTAACATTGTCATCCAAAACATGGATTATGGAAATACACAGCACCGTTTCTGTCTACATGGAGATGTTATGTACTTGTTTTCCTTTACTCAATTAAACATATATTTCTCTTTTTGTCAATCACTCAAAACAGCACGCTACGGTGACTTAAAATCATGCCCCAACTAAGCCATACAGATACAAATCAAGGCTAAGTGGTCACCATCTTCTTTCCCAGCCGATAGCATAATATGGGCTATAATGGGAGGCTGTGACACTGAGGCAGTAACACTTAAAAAGTTGTTGTGCAGATACCCACAAATATCCGACAGAGTGATCTCTTTAAACCTAATGCTAGTTGGTTAGCGTAGTTGGCTAGCATAGGTTTGCAAGTTAAGACTTTTCATTTGTACTGTTAAATTACAACATTACTGTTTGTGAGTCAACATCAATTATATACAATCTTTTAGATTTTTCCAAGGCATTGCCAAGACCCCTCATTGTGGAAGTACAGTGTCCAATCTAGTTGACCTATGGAATCTTTCTTTTAATGACATCTAACTTCCCAAGTTTTCAGACCTTAGCACAGATGGCTTGGCAACAAGCTTTTGGATCGTGCTATGACTTTTAAATTAAGCACTTTTACCAGTCCGCAAAAGATATCAGGCATTGGCATGTAAATAGTCTGCGGCATGAAGGAACTGGATTTTGACCCGTTTTAGATCAATTCCAAATAGTCAATTAATTAATGTAACAAATGAATTCAATATTTAAAGAGAGTATTACAAAGATAAAAGTTCTCCGGAGATTCAAGATGTTTGCAAGAGCAAAGATGGAGGCAGAAGGGAGGAAAATGCAAGAGAGGTTCTCCAATCCCGGCTCTGGTTTATATTCCAGAACTAAAAGCATGGGGGTTGGTTTACTGACCAAAAGAAAAACAAACTAGTCCTGAAGAACAGACCCCTTATCAATTAGGGACACATTCCGATCTGTTCTCGGGCCATCTCATAAGACAGAGTGGTGTTATCTCCAGAAGCTAGCTAGCTAGGCAATAACAAGCAAACCGTTTTGTACCCTTCTGTACCTGCCACCATTCTGTGGGTTTCCTGCCTGCCTGATTTCCTGTTTGTTCCTGCCTCAGTTTCACCATTAAACCTTTTTTGTTGCTCCCCAAGTCCATGTGTGGGTCCTGCTTCCCAGAATCGTTGCATTATAATTCCAATGATAGCCTTTTAGTTCAACCATTCTCGGGGCATTTCTTGTGGAAGCTCTGTGGACATGAGAGAAACAGTAACGTCATCCTTATAAGATTAACATCATAAATTTAAGCTAATCTGTCTGATTTATCCTGTACTTCAATGGTCCTATTCCCTCAATACGTTTGCAGGGCTGCTGCCACTGAGCAAGTAAGTAGTTTCTGCGGTGTGGAGAAGGATGAGATCAACATCATCATAGCTGCAGAATGTTAAGGTCATCCCCCTAGCACCTCTACTTTCCGTGGCGGTTATACTTTCTTGGGCTCCGCACAATGGACATTCTGCACAATGGACATCACCTTAGTAATATAGTCTCCATCCTTACCACGTTAAAACTTAGGACAATAGGCCAGGGGCTGTTATTCATAGCTAGACTGGGAGATGTCTAACTTAAACTTAATCATCTTATGAAGCGGTCTTAATGATTCCTATTCCCGTAGGGAAATAGGAGTAGCTTGAATGCATCCTACAAGGGTGACAGCATTGTAGATTTTAGGCCGTAAAACTCCTGTAGAATTTGTTGTTTGGTCTTCACCAAAGATGTGAGTGGACATGCTGGAGAATGTGTCACTACAGCAAATCGTTCCGCATAACACTTCCTCACTAAAATCTTCTATCTATACCTATTGTTTTGTCTTTGTGCTGACAGTACAGGGTAGGGAAGGAAATAACAGACTGATACGCCTTAAAGAGGCTGTATTCATTGACACTGTGACAGTCTATAAAAAGCACTTGTTGGGAGATTTGTGTTAGATATATTAACAGATGAAACCGGTGATTTTTTTTTTCTAATTGTCGTTACCAAACAGCCCGAAGTGAGCTAGCTGTTACCAACCCCCCTCCCCCCCCTTGTTTGCAGCTATAACAGCTGCCACTGGGACATTCATTCAAAGCTCGACTGTAAATAGGCAGTGGGCTTATGTGTATTGTGGTCCTGCGATGTCAATAAATGCGAGGGCAACTGGAAGTTTCTTTGAGATGAGATTGAGTGAGATGAGCTCGAGTTTGTAAGACCGAGTATCGTGTCTGTAACATCATGAACAATCGACTATCAAATGCTGCAATAAATAATTGATTTACTCTCCCTTGGCGATCGGGCACGCAATCATTATTTCAACCACTACACGAAAAGGCTGATTTCTAACAGCAAGACAACATTATTAATAACGTCCAATAACATTATTAAACATATCAAATAAGCTTTGAATTTCACATTTCAAAAACATTTATTATAGAATGTTGTGTTCCGTTGTAGTTGGCATAGCTTTGCATTAGCTTAAGCTTGGTACCAACCTCAAAACAATGAAACTACAGACCATCTGGATATTCATAGGATGGGTTTCTAATTATACTCCCTCAAATTTAGCAAACATCAGTCTGCTTGCCTGTCATCACACTTTCTCAAGATCAGATCCTTTTGATCAGCTGTGTACATTGCAGCAGCTGGAGGGAAGATAATTTTTTTTAGCTAACTCAGTAATAGCTAGTAAGTTAGCTAGTTTTAAGTGTAACATATTCAACATTGTGTGCTTCAGTCGTTATACCCAACCATATTCCCTTTCGTTTAATATCAATTTAGACTGGCTCAACTAGATTGTTAGTTATCATGCTACTTTCCATGACTGTCAAGCTTAAAAACGTCAACCCTGCAATGTTCGTCTGAACTCTCTAAACTTTTTGATAACATATAACCAAGCCAAAATTTCAGTAACCAACTGGGTAGCTTGGTAAATATATTGGCAATATATTCTTGCTTTTTTGCCTGTTAAAAAATAGAAATGTGCAATGTACAAAATATGTGAATAAATCTGCCTTAGGTTAACAGCAAAACCTGAATAGAAGTTTAGTGACAGGGTTGTCAGGTGAAGACGTGCAAACTGAAAGATTCCAACTTATCCAGTATGTGTTGTCCCTCTTCTTACAACACATGTTCAGGCTTGCATTTTGAGCTGGAGTTATTTTAATTGTGTGTGTCAAAGTTTGTTGATGATAGTCCATCACAACCCAGAGGGCATCTCTAAGAGGGAATACAATCTGATAACTTTTGATTATTGTATATTTCTTAATACCATGCAGTTGTGTTTTTTTTGTTAAATGTGATGTTTAATCTGTGTGCTTTGTATTTTTTAAGAGTGCAGTTTTATTTTTATACTTTGACTTTTGTGACAAATTTACTTCAAATATGCTGGATGTTTTTTTTTTCTTTTTCGGCCTAGTAATGTAAAGCACTTTGAATTGCCCCTGTTTATGAAATGTTTCTAGAAATAAAGTTGCCAAAGACAATGTTGAGCTTATTTAAAGTTAGAATTGTTTTAGACAACTACGCTCCCCACTCGTGCCATGTTTTGCAGAGTAACCTAAAGTTAGACATTTTGTTGCCCATAAGGCAACTGAAATGTTTGATAAATTATATTTTTATTGTACACTGTGACAACGTTTCTTATTATATGTGTATTACATATCTGTGTTAAAGTCGTTGTCATTTTTGCTGAGCGGCTCAACAATTTTTTTTGTACTTGTAGGGATAGTTCACCCAAATAACCAAATGGAATATCCTATCCATGTCCAGACACCTACAATGGCGTTTTTTGAGCATCATATACAAACTGTCCAAAAGTAACTAAGATTGAGTGAGTTTCATGAAGACATTTTTTGGCATGATGCATGAAGAATGCTTTTATAGGTATCATAACTTGAATGAGATTTTTTGACCTTCACTATACAATTTTAAATGTGTTCGGATGATTTAGAAATGATCTTAAAAAGTTGCTATCCTTTGTGCAGATTTTTTGAATGGCTGCTGAACGCAAGTCCCTCCAGAGGGTGGTAAAGTCATCATCGGCTGCCTTCTCCCCTCCGTGCAAGGCATCTACCACACACTATGCCTGAGGAAAGCACGGAACATCATCAAAGACCACAGCCACCCAGGCTATGGTCTGTTCACACTTCTGCCGTCTGGTAGATGCTACCGGAGCATTGAGGCACGCACTTCCAGACTCACAAACAGTTTTTTCCCAGGCCATAAGGCTCCTCAATCAGCAACACTGATCCATGATCATACTGATCACACATGAACATTCCAGATGCTCTGATGTTTCCTCAGGTACTTTCAATGTACACTATAATACTTCCTTTCATGTGCCATTAATGAGCCTATTACACTTGTATGTATCCATAAAATTCAATTGTTCTACGCATATTGTGCATTTTCCATGGCTATGAATATGTATATTATGTATGTATATTATGTATATTATTGCCATTACTTGCCATATCTATAATATTCAATACTATGGAAATTATGTATATTATGCATACTACTGCCATACTTGCCATATCTATAATATTCAATACCTCTCCCCATACTGCTGCTAGTTTACAGTACTCTTTTTTAATTGCTGCTAGTTTTACAGCATTAACAGTGTATGTATATTATTGCTTTATCCTGTTATTTTAGTCTTTGTTTTGCTATATTTTGCTTCATATATTCCTCTTATTATGTAATTGTCATGTGCCATGTTACAAGAATTTCATTGTGCAGAATAACGCTGTGTATTCGGTACATTTGACAAACAAACTTGAAACTTGCGCTAGATGGCAGTAAAGGTGAAAGAAACTTGAAACAAACTTGAAAATCCACTAGATGGCAGTAAAGGTGAAAGGTGAAAAAGATTTCAAAGTTAATGTGAGCATGAACCAATATTTTCCGGTTGGTTTTTGGCATCACAGAAATTGTGCAACTATATGAAATATAACAAAACCAGTCCTAATTGTGCAGTAAATCTTGCTAATTTGCCCTGTCTTTCTGATGGGACTCGAAGGTGGTGTTCTGACTTTCTGTTGTCACTAAAGATCCAATAGAACTTAAACATGGTGTTATCCTGGATACCCTCACAATATTATCAAACTGGGCCTCAAACTTGGCAGGGAGCCTAGTGATTAAACAATCTGACCAGTTGCTAAATTCAACCCTCCAACCGGCAAAGTGAAAACTAGGCTGTTCTGTCCCTGAGCAAAGCAGTTCACCAGAATTACTCCCAGGTCACATGGAGAATGTGTTTTCAGCCTATGAGTAAAATAAGGGTGAACAAATACTTACTATTGGTTCACCACGTTTTTTTATTAAAATAATTATTTATTGATGACAATGTTTCTTAGGATTTTCCCTCAATTAAACATTAGATTCATATAATATTTTGAGTGTTAAGACCAAGCTGATAAACAACAATGACATTTTTCCACAACCTATTTTAGTTCATTTTGTAAAACGTGTGGAGTGAAATAGCTCTTCAGTAGCTATCTTGTTCTTCGAACCATGTTCCTCTCACACATCTCTTTCAACCCATGAAAAATAAAGTGGAAGCTTGAAGGTCTCTGATCCCAGAGCCATACCATCTCCTGTCATTGTGCTGTTGTTTAAGACAGAACCTTCCACCATGTAGAATAACTACACAGTTAAGATATTGTATAAACATCAGGAAAGATGCTGGTGGTGTGGGCTTTTGATCCAGCCCTGAATCACACCCAAACTTGGACCATCATGGTCTTGAAACTGCTGTAATTCTTGTTGGTAAATCAACATCATGCGTTGAAACAAACATCAATAATATAAACTTTAACTTTACTGTCAATACTTATGGAGGGCACTGTATCTGTGGGCAGACTGGAGCTGCCCTCTGCCCTCACCTGACATCTTTCAATTTGTGTGCCAGGATCCCCCAGAACCAATGACTGTCAAATGGATCCTGAAACACCAGGTTGTGGCACCTCAAGTTCAACACAACGTTTGGGTCATCCTGACAAATGTAAGTCTGTTGTGGTTTTCAGATGACCAGTGAGCTGGCAGACACAGAGGGGTTTGAGGGACATACAGGACCACACAGTCAGCAGTCTGATGGATACCATTGTCCTGCCAGCTGATGTCTCTTCTCAGGTCCTGCTCGTTGTCACTGCACAGCCCCCTGCCAAGTTCTGCCTGATGCCGCGGTGCTTCCTGCTGCTGGCACTTCAGTGGTTGAAGGTGCCAGAGAGTCAGTGGTTCTCCTGCCCAGTTGCCTGCCTTGTGCTGGCACCGTCTTTGTGAGTTAATGTGGCATCCACAATAGCCCCAAGAAACAGGGCAAGGGAAACCTAATAAGTTGGTGTATGATCCTGAAGGGTTATACCAAGAGTGTATACCAGGAAGGTGCTGGAAATACACTATAAAGGCTATGGGCAGCGAAGGATTGGCTTATCTTTTAAGCATTAAGCAGCTGACCACTTCAAATTCAGCTATAAACCATGCTGATGATTTCCTCATCAGAATGGATATGTTCAAAATATTAACCTTTGTCGAGGGAGGTATCGAACCATGGACCTTGGATATTTCTCTATTCTCTCTTTTTTTCTTTTACCCTTTTCCTCCTTTTCTTTTCCCCCTGTTCTCTCCCCTTCTTCACAGACAGTCGTTCCCCTGCTTCTTCCTCTAGATTTCTCACTCTTTCCTGGAGCAGGCTGTCCGTGGGCCTGAACTTCCACAGCAGTTGTGCTCTCTTCCTGTGGGAGCGAGATGCTGTCATGGACAGCCACACCAGAGTATGAAAGGGAACTTCCATGTCTCTGTCACTAACAAACACCGTTTTAGGTGAAAACTTGACGATTCGCCTGAAATATAAGGCACTATTAAAAAAGAATTATAACAAGAAACCAGGCAAGCCTAGTTCAGCCGGCCCGCAATAGAAAGTGTTGATCATGGCTGCCCTCTCAAGATTTTAACCTAGGTCGCCCATGTGAAAGGCCGTGTCTTTAACCACAACACCACAGAGCTGACCAATTGCCAGGTGTCAGTATAGCATATTGACATTATATAATGTTGTCATGCATTAACATCACATCAAGTTTGAATATTTCGTTAGACACCATTAACCATCATGTTAAACTGAGTAACGTTTCTTATGAAGTTTACCTCCACCACAAATAGTATCTATTAACTGCATGGCTTTTGCCACTGGCCATTTTAAAAGCTTATTAGCCAGTAATATGTCGCTAGATGCCATTACGCATTGTGTTAAACTTGGTAACGTTTCTTATTAAGTTTACCTCCACCACAAATAGCATCTATTAACTGTATGGCTTTTGCCACTGGCCGTTTTAACACCTTATTTGCCATTCGTGAATGACATTGATACAATACTGTATCAATATAGGTGACGATAACGGACTTTTACGTCAAGTGAAAAGACGAGAGAATCGTGTAGCCAGCGAAGTGTTTGACAATCCTGAAGAAATGCTAAGACATAATTCAAAAATCCACCAGAAATAGTCGCAATATAATAGTAAACTAGTGATGGCCATTCTTCTAGCAGCAGGATATTATGCTAGCAGCGCTAACTCAGATTTTCTTTTTCAAAATAATTTAATTACCATCATTTAATTATATGAGGCGATATAGTTAACAATCTAGTCTGTCATTTTATGTTTAATGTCCGTTCGAATGTTGTTCTTGTCTGTTCTTTTTTACACACTAGACAGTTTACTATATGGCCTTCTAAATGTCAATGATGGCTTTTATTGTGATAATGAAAATCTGAATGCTGCCAGCATAATATCCTGCTGCTAAAATAACGCTAATGAAGCCTCGTTTGGTTATCACTACAGTAAACAGTTTCATTTTAGGCTTCCTGTAGCTACAGAAGTTTGTAGCCAGTGAAGTTTTTGTCTATTCTGAACAAACCCTCTTTTACCAATGGCCGTTTCAACAGCTAATTAGCCATTCATGAATGACATTGAGTATCTATCAATATAGGTGATGATATATTTATAACTGACTTTTTTGTCAAGTGAGAATCGTGACGAAAGAATCGTGTAGGCAGCGAAGTGGTTTGTCTTTCCTGAACAAACCCTTATATCCACCAGAACTGTTTTATTTTAGGCTTCCTATTACATAGCTACATAAAGTTATAGCCAGCAAAGTTTTTGTCTGTCCTGAACCTCAGGCAGCATGTGTGTTGAATGTTACAGGAGTCGAATGCGGGACCTGTTATTCCGTAGCCCACGTCTCTAACCATTACACTATTTAACAAGGGTTGGTCGGTCGGTAGGGGACGGACTCAGTAAGAGACATTCCCTCATCTAGGCCGGCGCCGCTTATGCGGTCCGGCAAAAACATAGTTTTAGGCTTGAACCAGTATTTCAGTAATTTAACACTGGTTCTAGTTTATATATGATGCCAGTTCTAACACAGCCTTCTAAATACCTGAAAGCAGATTAATTACAACAAACAAAACATTTTTCACCCTTTAAACATATTTTAAAGCAATTTTTAAAAATAAATTTCAGCTGAATTTGGTCTCCCATTCAGGGACACACCAAGTCTTAGTTATGTCTTACTCCTCCATTCTCCCTGCGCATGTGTCTTTCCTCTTAATGTTGGCAAGCAGAGGCTTCGTGAAGCGCAGAGGCTTTCCAGACAATTATATTGCACATTACTCGAGGCCTCATACACCAGTGACACCTGCTGGTAAAGGTTATTTAGCACACCTTAAACATTATAGTTCATATGCAACCTGACACAGTGCAGAAACATTACTGATGTAGCCATCCCTGCTGTTTTAACAAATAACCTAGGTTTTCTAATATCATCACTTAAGCAGAGAAGTTGTAATGGCTTTATTGACTCAGTTTTATGAGTAGAGCACAGTTCTTCCAAGACAGAATTACGTTTTTTCTTCATCTATGCTTCTTTTCTGATATATTGAAACCTAGGTAGGAACTAAAAACATTCAGGAAATGTGTTCTGTCCAGTTCGAAGAAATAGTGAAACCACGCCAAGCCAGCCTTCAGCAAGCCTGTGAGTGGAGGTTTATTTTAAAACTAACATCCAATAGAAATCTTGCTGCTGAGAATCATCTGCAACCTCCTTGGAGGTGAGTTTCCAGACCTCCAAGGAGGCCAGACAAGATTGGAGGTGTGGCCTTGCAAGACTAGGATCAAATAACCTGTCTCACGACGGTCTAAACCCAGCTCACATTTCCTATTAGTGGATAAACCATCCAACGCTTGGTGAATTCTGTTTCACAATGATAGGAAGAGCCAACATCGAAGGATCAAAAAGCGACGTCGCTATGAACGCTTGGCCGCCACAAGCCAGTTATCCCTGTGGTAAATTTTCGGACACCTCCTGCTTAAAACCCAAAAAGTCAGAAGGATCGTGAGGCTCTGCTTTCACGGTCAGTATTCATACTGAAAATCAAGATCAAGTGAGCTTTTTCCCTTCTGCTCCACAGGAGGTTTCTGTGCTTCCTGAGCTTGTCTTAAGACCCTGCGTTATCGTTTTGACAGGTGTACCGCCCCAGTCAAAGTCCCCACCTGCCACTGTCCCTGGAGCGGGTCACGCCCGGTACGTGCCGGACGCTTGACACCAGAAGCGAGAGCCCGCTTGGGGCTCGCCTCACCACCTCACCAGGTAAGTGAAAAGATAAGACTCAAAATTGTGAAAATGTTGATGTTTTCTGACCATGGCAGTCAACCCTGGAATTGTTTGTTATATACAAATTTCAGTTTTGTTCTACTTTTTTGTTGACACTGACTGCGTACTGTACTACACAAGAATGTCAGTTTTGTCTAGTTGAATGCTACTCTATATTGCACACATTTTAGATACCGATTTCTACAGTAGGTAAAAGTTTGCTAGGAAAGGGCAATGCTGTACAATACTGTAGTTCAGACAGAAAATATTGCCATCACATGATTGTGTATACGATACTACCACAATAACATAGCTTTGTTTTTATTTATGCAATTCCCATGGCAATGAGCAACCGATCCCACCACAAGGAACACAGAATCAAACAGGTGAAGGCAGGGGTGGTGGGTGGGCGTGCACCCGCATGCTAGTACAAGCTCAACAACCGACTGACTCACTAACCTGATGGTTATATAGACAGGATGCAATCTGACAATCACTCTGTGATAAGAGTGATCCTGTATCAGCTGATGGGTTGCTGACCAATTACCACTCGGGTTTCCTGGCAGAACTGGCTATGGTAATTTCAGATAGAAAACACCATGAATGAGTTTAACCATTTATTAGAGAACTTATGTACAGCCTTGTACATGCAAGCATTAGGTTCTGCTCCTTTAGGGTAACTCATTGCCATCACATGTTCTTGTATACGATACTACCACAATAACATACCTTTATCATTATTTATGCCCATAGCAATGAGCAAGGTACACAGTACCGATCCCCCAACACTGCAAATCCACAGCCAGACACTACGTCGTACAGTGGAGCGTCATCTAATACCCTGTCTATACTGACTCCGCCCGACACTCAGACATGCGTTCCACTGAGTATTTATTCCCACATAACACACCACAGGGTGCCTCACAGGAGCTAAATGGACCAGCCATCTTGTCAGGTGAGAATAAACCTACTGGACGGCGCATCACTCATAAAATTCTCTCAGACTGAGTATTTATTCCCACCAAACACCATAGGGTGCCTCGCAGGAGGAAGATGGACCAGCCATATCGGCAGGTGAGAATAAACCTACTTAGCGCCACGTCACCCATACAGTGCTCTCAGACCGAGTATTCATTCTCACATAATACACTGCAAGGTGCCTTGCTGGAGCAAGATGGACCGACCATCTTGGTATTTGAGAATACACCTCCTCGGCGGCACGTCACCCATACATTGCCCTCAGAAACATCACTCCCACCTGATGCCACCAGATGAGAGCCGGAGTAAGATGCACCAGCCATCTTGATGGTGGAATACCCTACTTGATGACCCCGACCGAAGTCCGTCCCCCAACACCCGACAAGCCCACAGGTTTGCATGCAACCCATCGCCACAAGCAACACATGACCCGCAAAATTAGTACACCCCCACCACCCAACTGTAGCCATAGAATGATACACACCATAAGGGACACGACAATGCAAACAGCACTTTGACATAGCAGTCCCAGCGTCAGAGATCACGAAGCACAGGGCCCTGGAATCAGCAGTTGCACGATTTTTACATACATCAAGCGAAGAGCTTGATGAAGAGCAAGCAACAACAAATATGATGCACAGTGCCCAGGAAAACTCCCTAGTAAGTTCAAATCTAGGAATACCTAGAGGAGCAGGACTCCAAGGGGTGACTCTAGCCATGCTGGGAGTGATTAGAGTATGCTGACTTTGGCCACAGCAACAGGTAACATGTCCAGTGTCTTTAGCAGGAGTCAAGATCGACCGCACCGCCAGCGGACAAGGACCGGGATGACCAGGTAGGTCCATGCGACACAGGAATTGGGCAGCAACTAGCGGCAACGTGAATCGAACGCGTAGTATGAACTTGGAGACAACTTTTGATGTCAGCTGAGCAGGGAAGACCTGGGACGACAACCAAGAACGTGTCATTGGCTTGCCGGCACCGAAGTAGAACAGTGGATCCCGGCCACCAGCAGATGCCATCATCGCAGGGAGAGACACGTAATCAAACCAACAAATGCATCAACCAGTAACAGTGCAACAATAAACAGGAACTGTAGAAAAGAGAATGACATGCAGAGCAAGGATAGACAACTATACGACAGTAACGTCAAAGCGGACAACCACACAGACACAAACCCAACCCGATAATAGTAAGATAATTCCAATCAATCTTGCATGATGCAACCCCTGCACCAGACTTGCATACCCTACCGCACGATAACGTAAACTTGGAAGCTCCATCCTGTTAGCAAAACAACCACTTACCGTATGCCACTGCCGGAGTGACACGATTGAGAGGACACACCCCGTTTCTGGATCGAAACTCCCATCAATGCAAAGGGCATATCCTCTAACCACTGCATGCTCCATAGTGCAGCGAACACACAAGCCGCGATAAGAAGACGAGATCGAATCCCACAATCAAGATCCCAGAAACACCCCTGCAATCCCCAACACAGCATGAGCACAGCCTCAGCTCTACCAAGAGAGCTGAGGTACCAAACACATTTGATAGGATAACAACTGAATGGACATGACAAAAACACCAGAGTTCTGCAGGTAAACACAATACCACTCACAGCAAGGAACCATCTATAGGGAGCGACACAGAACACGCCACACAAGAAGCGAGCAGCACATGACGGACCTCATCCAAATTAGATACGTACCCATCAAGGCGAAATACCATATCCCATCAGACACAATACCGAACCAGATCATACGAACCGCATCCGAGGAATGAATGCACACGAGACACCTCGGGAACAACGGCCAGCAAAACACAAGCAGCATAACCCCCAGGATCTGGAACGACGCAGGTCCCAAGGCACCTGGGTGAAGGCTGAAGCAGCAGACTGTTCCCTGACGTCGGAATTCCCCCTGAATTGCAGCACGGCTTCAACCTGGAGAACCCATGGATCCAGCACTTCCTCCCGCAAGCGCGGCCCTCTTCGTCCCAGGAGGTTGGAAGCCCCGAGATCTTCCAGCGAATGTGGTCGAAGTCACTGCACAAACACTGAACCCGACTCGTGGCCTCCAGCAGGAAATCGAAGAACCCTTCGAGACAGATCCCTATGGCAGCGCTACCACCAGGCAGCATAATGAAACACCAACTCTAAGAGGAAGACGAAAACCCCCATACCCAACAGAAAAGCCCGCCAGCCAGAGCTAATCACAGACGACATGCGAAAACGATTCCGGGGACGTGGGCCTGCATGCTAGTACAAGCTCAACAACCGATTGAGTGAGTAACCTGATGGTTATATAGACCAGTTGCAATCTGACGTGATTAGGGCCATCCTGCATCAGCTGATGCGTTGCTGATCAATTACCACTCAGGTTTCCTGGCTGAACTGGCTACGCTAATGACACAGAAAAATGATATGCATATTTGTATGTATACAGTAAATTTAGTTTATGTTACATGTAAACAGAAAATTCCCGTTTGTATGTTCATTTTTGCATACATCTTACCTGTAAAGTCATACAGTAGATAGTGAACAGAAAAGATGTCACAAAATGACAAGGTATTTTAATTGCATCTTGGTGCTGAAGTGTCTGCTCTTGGGACCACTACTGTGAACAAACTGAAAAATATCTTATGAAAAAAATCTTGTGATTAGTAAAAATATGAGAGGGCAAAAAATGTAGGCGTTGTAAGGAAGCACTAGGGAGAGATCTACCGGTAGCATAATACTATAGGTTACTACATATTGTTTGCATTTCAAAGTAGCAGAAAGACTGATGCCCCAGTCAGAGCCATTCCCACTTCTTCTGCTTCTCAATTTTCTGTACATTTCAGACTAGTTTGTACAACCATGTAACATGTTGGCTTTACACTTGATCCAACTTTATATCTGTTTAATTCTAGGTGTGCTGGGGAATGTACGAACTGAAATAAAGACAGTGAGAGGAATAGAGGGACAGACTGTAACTC
Source organism: Esox masquinongy (assembly GCA_016801175.1). NCBI lineage: Eukaryota > Metazoa > Chordata > Actinopteri > Esociformes > Esocidae > Esox > Esox masquinongy. Next base: position 108,124 of record JACXGI010000909.1, read on the forward strand.
TAAACACAGGATTAACTGGACTACAGAATGATTCAATTTTATGGACTTATGGTCCAGTCAGAGCAGAAACAAAAATTGCTACCCTGAATGTTGGAAGAAATAGACCTGAATACAATAAGAGACTGCATCTGGATTCCCAGTCTGGATCACTGACAATCAAAAGTCTTACAACCAACGACTATGGAATTTATGAGATACAAGTAATTAGGGAACAAGTCTTGTCCCAGACTTTCAATCTAACAGTCTATGGTGAGTTGTTTCTGGAATTTTATCAATTATCAATAGTGTGTTGTTGTTTTTCAAAACTCTTAGGGCAAAACTCCAAACAGATCACAAGTGGTAAAGGTAATCTGCTAAAGTTAATTTCACTGTTTTCACATTAGGCAAAACTCTTACTGCACACAACCCATCACAACTGATAGAAAATAATTTCCTGTTATTTTAATCCCATAATCAAAGTGTGATCAATGAGAAATCTTCTAAAATCAGTGATGCAAAACATGAGTTTTTTTGTCAAATCAGTTTTCTAATCAATACTATTACAAAGAAATTAATTAAATGTTACAGTTTTTCTCAATCACTTTGGCTCATTTTTGAAACAGTCTTATAGTTTTTCTCAATTGTTTTGGCTCATTTCTCAAATGAGAATTGGCTCATTTTTTGAAACAATCTTAATTCTCATTCGAGAAATGAGCTAAAACGATTAAGAAAAACTGTAATGCCGATTTGTGTCAATTTTGTCTTCAGCATTTGTCGATAAAATTTTGTCTTCAGCATTTGTCGATAAATCTGTTACTTTTTTATGAACTCCAGGAAAGAAAATTGGCATGGCGAATCCAAGCCTGACATTGGTCACCAGCAATGTCATGACTTGGGTCACCCATGGGCTGAAGGAGGATGAGATGCTCATGGGGAAGGCAGTCATAGACCTTCCACCTACATAATGAAAATGTAATTACGGCCCCAGTTCTAGGGTCAGGAATCAAGAATTGGTGTAAAACCATTCCTGAATCAACCATTCCTGAATGGTGGAACCTAACATTATCCCACACAATTTCTTTGTGGAACTCAATGATATACACAGCCACAGCATTGTAAAACCAAAGAAGGGGCTTATATCCTCCCACCCATTTGGATATGGCTGCACACATGGATATGTTTCCCCCACGTAGTCCAAGCACATGGACAGTTGCTCATTGTCCTATGACATTGAGCTGAACCAGTGGAGTTTGGCTAGGTAGAAGCCTGCTTTTTCAACAAAGATTTTGTTGTTATGGTTCATAGTAGCTCAGTCTGTAGTTTTCAGTAATTCTACTGCCTTGCTGTCTATCTTGCTCCATTTTGAAAAACATTGCCAGTGTCCACATGGTTCATATGGTAATCAGTTGTGGTTACGACTATGGATGACAATCATGTCCTGTATTTGATAGTATTGTATTGTACATACAGTAGGCAATGCAGTAGTTTTTTGTGTCTCACACTACCAAACTAAAGAGGTGGGTTTGAATCCCACTGAGGTCACATACAAATCTATGGCCTTAGGGTCGTTATTCAGTACTTTTCATTCTGAACATGATTGGCAAAACAATGAAAATAAATAGAATATATTCAACAAATGGTTTATTGTCCAATTAGGAACACATTTTTTGAAACAGTCTTAACAGTGTCTAAACCCAAAGTACAATCGTCACAACTGTTTCATGGGCCATCACAACTCTATGACATCACAACACCCAAAACATTTAATTAATGCTTCAAACCCTAGTTATTGTGTCAGCAAATTGGCCAGTACCACCAAAAAAAGTTTTTTTTTCATTGTTTGAGCCGTACTGGTCAAAATGTTAAGATGTTTTTTCACCATGGCAGTCAACCCTGGAAATGTTTGTTATATAAAAATTTCCAAAAAATTTCCAAAAAAGTTTATATAAAAAAGTTTTGTTCTACTTTTTTGTCTAGCTGAATGCTTGTGTGTATCACAGCTTTTTAGATACTAGTTTCAGCAGTGGTAAAATTTTAAAGGAGAAAAGTGAATACTGTACAATTCTGTAGTACACAGAATAAGGATATGCACATTTGTGTGTATACAGTAAATTTAGCAATGTGTTACATGTTAACAGCAAATTCACTTTTGCATGTCAATTTTAAAATTTTTCATACATATAAGATTCGCCACAAAATGACATCCATAAAAACAAAATAACTGCAACAATGAAAAATCCTGTGGTAGTTCTGTAAAAAACAATGAATTGCTCCTCCTCACGGTACGTAACATTACAAGTTCCCATCTTCTTGGTGGATGTCTTGTTGGTCTGGCAAGAGATTTTTGTCAACATCATATCTGATGTTTTCCCTTGCGATGCACCAGGGGAAAAAAGTCCTGGCAATTCTTATTTCATTACTATGTCACCTGGCAGGTCATTTGCAAATATAGCAGATATCACAAACATTTCATGTCATAGATATTTATGGAATATACATGTCTGACAGATTTTGATAA